>JAYKAV010000387.1:0-14609 GCA_035582835.1 Phoebastria nigripes | reverse complement strand
ATATAAGGAAGAAATTTTTTACGCTGAGGGTGGTGAAACCCTGGCACAGGTTGCCCAGAGAGGTGGTAGATGCCCCATCCCTGGAAACCTTCAAGGTGAGGTTGGACGGGGCTCTGAGCAAGCTGATCTAGTTGAAGATGTCCCTGCCCATGGCAGGGGTGTTGGACTAGATGACCTTTAAAGGTCCCTTCCAACCCAAACTATTCTATGATTCTATGATACTGTTCACTGTGGTTGGTAACACACTCAAGTTATTCATAGTGCAGTGATGCATTTGCAGAAATATCGTATGTTGAGGATTTGTGGACGTTAACTGGGGCAGCACTCTAATCATGTAATGCAGTTGCAGTTCCCAGAGTGCCATGTCATGCTCTACAGGGTTGGCATTTGTCATACAGCGGTGATGTTACAAACAATTAACCAAACTAAATAAACAAGCTAAATTAGTTTAGTGTTTGTTTCTTCAATTCAGGTCTTACCTAGAAGTTCTTATTTCTTTCTGATATCAAAACATTTACAAACTAATTTAGTTTCTGTGCTGGAGATACGTTTTTCCTGGGAACAGCCTGTAATTCCTTATTGCTTTCCCACCCTTCCAGCTGAAGTATTTCAGTTAAATTTTTCAAATGGACTTCTCAGTTGTGGGCAGGAGAGCATGATGTGCCCAGCCTGCGATTGCTATTCCCTCTGGCCCTGATTATTAAATATATGCAACGTCTTATTGATTTAAAGGAATGAGAACCTCAGAAGAACAAGGTCTATGTGTCTGTCTGGGAGCACCAGAACTGACACCTGCAACAAGGTTTCTATGGTCTGGGGGAAAAAAAACGGTTGAGGAGAAAGATCAGAAAAATTAACGGTATTTGATATGTAATCCTCTCTCAGAAGAATCCTTGCAGGCTGGGGGGCGTTGATGGTTGTTGGAGTGGGTTATGGAAGTTCAGTTTTCTTTGGGGAAAAAAAGACTGGTGGTCGACCCCTGGCGCTGCAGCGGTGCTGTTTGTGCTTCCGACTTCTCTGAACCTTCTGAGATTTCGCAGGCAGTTGCCGTACAAAGCATCTCAGACCAAACCCACCTTCTGAATGTTGTTTCTTTTGAAACCATTCAAGGCTAAGTGTTGGCCAAAGTTCTACCAGAGTCCCCTGTTCCCTTATAAAATAAGCCAAAAGGAGGCCCTGTGGGGAGCCAGGCGCCTCGCACGGGTGCTGGGAGTGGGACATTTTGCGTGGCTCACTCCAGTTTGGATGATAGAAATACAGTGTCAGGTTTTCTTTCCAGGCACCATGATATATCCTCTCAGCAGCTGTTCATACTAATGTAGTCTTCATTTTCAGACAGATCTTTTACTTCAATTGCTTGTGACTTAACAGAAACAACACCTAAACCACCCAGAATAGCTTAATTTACTCTGCAAGACTTCTGTTGTAGTTCATGCTTTCCACACTTACCATCTGAACTACAGTAAAGCCACACTTACTGTTTTCCAGTTGTTGAGGGGGGCTTCCTGCTTTCATTTAGTAACATTGTGTTGAGTACTTGTTCTTTGTGTTTGCTTATAGGGGTCTTAATTAACTCATTTTCAGGATAGTCTGAGTTGACAGGGCTCCTTTGAATTCCTTAGAGCAGTGTGTTAAATATTCACATTTCCTGATTGCTTTCAATATGTTGGCTTTAGTGATATACAATTATTCTAGTATTCCTGATATAAGAAAGTAAAATTGCATAAAAGTAAAGCAAGTGACTGCGTGATACAGTAGGAGACAGACATCTCTGGTGGAAGTTATCTTATTGCAGCCAACGCTGCCGTTAAACTAATATGTGCCTCCAGTCTTGTCGGTTCTGTGCATTCAGATATGTTTAGGCAGCTCTGGCTGCCTGAACGTCACTTCATTAAAAGTGAGAGTCAAAAGGCCAAAGCCAGCCTTCACAAGAGCATGGATTTGCGATCTACATCCCATTGAATTCATCAGGAAGCAGGGTATTTTGAAAACTCTATTTCCTCTGCTGTAGATACTATTGTGCTGCAATTATTAAAAAGAAAATATATATTGATATTGCCTTCTTGCATTTGAAGTAACTCAGAAGGAAGAAACTAAGAAATACCGTTTATTATATGGACAGTTTTTGTCCTGCTTTTGATGCCTTCAGTTTCAAGGATATGTTAACATAGTATGATTTGTGTACTGTAGTGAATGTTTCAAAGCAGAGGGTGATTGCCCTGACTTTGGAGGTAGGACTGCAGCATTTTAGCTGCTTGTCTACACATCTGCCTTTTGGTCATAGCGTTTAGCTTAAAATAGCCTGTCACAGGGGTGAAATGGGTTATCATGTCTGATTATCTGTAAATCCTATCCATCTTTGTCGGTGCCTCTCAAAGAAAAGATGCTCATCCATTAAACCCTCCTAATTTTTCCCTCAAATACTATGAACAGAAAGGGTCCCATTCTCTCTCATTTCCACATGTGTTGGCATGCCAAACTTGCCAGTTACTGTGAAGTTGTTCTGCATGGCTTTATTGTGATAACTTCAATTTTCTTTTCCTTCTCTCTCATATTCTCAGAGAATATGTTTGCTTGCTAAGCCCTGCATTTTAAGCATCAGCCCCTGAGACTGAACCGCTCAAGAAGGCAGCAATTCATTGCTTGTATGAATTACCCATCTGAAAGGGTTTAATATTGGGAGGACTTGACTTGTAAGTTGTAGACTCTTTGTTTGGTTTCAGATCCTAAGTCAAAAATGGCTCAATGTGATTCAGTCCTTGGTTTCCTCAATATCTGAGTCAGTTCTGAAAATCTGCATTAGAAGACTGTGGTAATACTTCCTCTGGCCTTTTATTTCATAGCTACTGTGTGCGCTGCTAATCATGTAAAAAGCAGTATAGAAATGAAAAATAAATATGGTAGTAGATCTCACTGTTATCACGAAAAAATTCGTATCATGTCGTAGTGCGACTATTTTGTGATACATGAAAGTTTTTACTTGCTACATTTATGTAATTTACTGTCGACAAACTTTTGCTTATCTACTGACAGGGAGGGAGGAACTCACCGAGACAATACAGGTGTCAAAAAGAAATCTTTTACTGGATTCATAAAGCTTGAGTTGCTACCCCCATTTCATAAATTTGCCTTGTGTGTGTTAGCCAGGAAGGGTGAGTTCTGCCCTCATAATAAAACACAACAGTATTCTGGGTTGTTATCAGATTTTGGCCTCCTAGACGATCCTGATTAGCTTGAGATACAGTTGATTAAACATAGCATACAGATACGTTTATACTCTTTCCTCCCTGAAACAACTTCATCAGGAGTTACCAGTTTTGCCTTGGAAATCAGCGGCTTTTGTCTGGGAAAACAGAAGTTTCGTCTAATCTCAGCTTCAGGAGTAGATTTTAGCTAACCATGTTTGGTTTTTGCGAACTGCAAATCTGCAAGTTCTTCCCACGCCCAGATCTGCACACACCGATATGTGAAAATCAAAGGGCATAATCTGTAGAAATTCTGCTGTCATTATAGCATATAGAAGATGATGACAGTTTTGGCTGAAGTACATTTTTCTAACAGGCAGCATCTGGCTTTTAGTATTAGAAGTAAGCCTCTGAATAAAATTCAGACTATTCACAATGTGTTATCATAAGAGTATTTTTCAGCAACATTTGTCTTTTAGGCACTGGCTGGAGTGATTCATTGCTAATGATAAACACTTTGCCTCTTTTGCCGAATCCATTGTTTTAATTCTAAAAATGAATCAATGAGAACAGAGCTTTCTATTTACAGCTTGCCCAGCTCAGGTTAATGAGCCAAAACAAAAATATACATGGTATTGGCTGTGAAATAATAGATCGTTTGCTTTGAACAGAAAGCACTCTTCTCAGAAGCAAGGGAGTTGTTAGGGCTAATCAGATACTTCTTTTTTTTTTATAGAAAATCTTTCATATAATTTTAAGTCCCAGAATCAGGTATATACTAATTCAGGAATGAAATGAGAAATAGACGTATGAGCTATGTATTTTGGAGGACAGTGTCTGCTCCATATTCTGTCCTTATTTACCTCATTAAAAAAAAAAAAAAAAAAAAAAGAGCCTTATGCAACATAAAAGGAGATACTGTTGTCCTTTTGCTTCCCAATGCCTGCTAGTTTTAGGAAGCAAGAGAACAATAGTATCTTCCTTAGGTTACAGTTCTGAATCTCTTTACTCTGACCTCCCAAACACATTGCGTAATGTTGCTTGGTTTTGTTTTTGGTTTTTGTTTTGGTTTTTTGTGTGTGTTGTCTGAACGTGCAAGATCCTTCACCAGTCAGTTTTGAGACACTGTGTTTCAAACTACTCACAGCTGGCTTTGGTTGCCCCATTGTTGGAAGTGTTCAAGGTCAGGTTGGAGGGGGCTTTGAGCAACCTGATCTAGTGAAAGATGTCCCTGCCCGTGGCAGGGGGGGTTGGACTAGATGATCTTTAAAGGTCCCTTCCAACCCAAAACATTCTATGATTCTATGACTTATTTGAAGTACATAGCTCCTGTCCATTCGTGGCGGTTTGTGTGAACCTCTCGTCTCAGTTTAACATTCAGTACTGCTGTAATACATTTTCAAAGTGATCTTAGGTTGACCTTCTTTCTCAGGAGACATTATAGACCATCACTTCTGTTTGCCAATACTTTCACATTTAGATACAGGTAAAGCATTTTAACAGTAGTTGCTATCTTCTCACTGATACCTCTGCTCAAAGGGCGTTATCCATAGCTTTGTGCTCTCATTAAAGCTGCCCTCTTCATGGGGTTAGGCAGTTGAAACTAAAAGCGAGTAAACCAAATGCATGTTGAGTAATTCTGCACACAACAAATAGGTACAATGTCAGCAACGGTACAACTGTATTTCACCTACATCTTGGTCTAAGTAAGGTAGTTTATGCAGCGAAGTCTTGTTCTTCATTATGGCTATTACCACAGTGAAGAGCTAGTCTCTGCTGGAGGTTGCATTGCAAAATAGGGCAGGGGAAGGGGCAAGGAATAGGAAGAGGTGTGTGGGGGCGTTACTGTTACATTTCTGGGTCATGTATCTAAGTGTCTACACCTGAAATACCAGTGATTAGCTTACATTAAACTTTGGAGGAAAAAAGTTGATGTCAGTACCTCCAAAAAATTCAGTAGGGTCTTGCAGTAAATTGTATTACCTTGCCATTAGTAAGACTGGAGAGAATTATTCACTTTCTCCTCATTCATCTTTTTTAGGATTCTGCCAGGAAGTGAACTGCAAACATGATTTTCACTTTGCTAGCAGTTTTTAAAATAGCTGCCTTTTCTGTCCTCTTTTGATTTTAAAAGAAATCAGTCTTTGAGATGTCTTAGATATGTGTGGTGGGTTTTTTTGGTTGTTTTTTTGTTTTTTTGTTTTTTTTTTTTTTTAAATTCAACATTATAAATAGTACTCCAGTATGAGTCAATGCTTTGGTATCTGCCTTTTCTCAGCTCCTTACCTTGCTTAGAAAAAAGCAAAACTGAATTTACTGTGTCGTGGATGCCAAATGTTGCAGACTTGATACTGAGGGCTGAGCACTTCCAGGTGATTTGTTAGCAGCCCCTTACAATAACAAAAGAGTTTTTAACTGAAAGTTAATTTCAAGGACTGCTTAATAGAGTTATAGGAAAATGAAGAGATGAAGGTGTCCCATGGGATCCTTACAAATAAGCTGCTTGTGGTGGGTGTGAGCTGTGTGGTGGATCAGAGGCAGAGGACTGTAAGGGCAGGGGGACTTCTGGGGTGAACGTACYGCGTAATTACATAACGTAACCTGATGCTGCTGATTTTCTCTTTGTGGTTTTATGAATGAGTCATCAGTTGCAAGCATGAAAATCAGATACTTGCCTGAAAAGCTAGGGACAATTAAAAAAAAAAGTACCCACTCTTTAGTTTTTCAAGCTAGTTCTCCCCCAGCATAGATGATTTGTATTTCTGTGCATGACCACAGTGCCACAGGCTTACCAAACTATAAATTAATAACGAAAGCATAACATGGTTATAGTAACTGACATTTAGGTTTTCTTTGCTCTTGAGTACACTAATATCTGGGCTAGAAAATTAGGGTCCTTCGTGTTAGCTGGCTTTCTAAACTAATAATGATCTGTGTTGTGCTTTGCAAAGTGAAACAGCTTCATTACAGGGTTAAGTGCTGCTGTCCAGAACAGTTTGACCTGGTGGTTAGAGCACTTTCCTGAGGAAAGGGAAATATTTCCTTTAACCATTAGAATATTGCTTGTCTACTACCTTTGATGATTAAAAAGAAGTACTCTCTCATTTATTTTCCCTTATGGAAAGGCTTGTGGATGAATGCTTGGAGTGAAGCATTTAAGATTGGCAGAGGTGGTATTTAAGGTACATCCCTCCCTCCCCCCAGTTCTTCATGTTTCCTGTTAATTGCTCAGATACTCCATTGAATGCATTTAGTCATTTCAGACCATGTTCCTGAGAGATCTGATGAAGTACTGTAGAGACATCACATAGAGACTTCTGCTCTTTCTACTGTGGAAGATAAATGCCTCATTAGTCTTGGCCAAGGTTTTGCTTTTCTTGAGTACACCTGAGGTTATTTCTGTATTCACAATTTTTGCCTGCCTACCAGGAGTTTTCTTCTTGCATGCAGTTTTCACTCCCCTCACCACATTAATACTTTTTTGTTTCCTTTGTCCCTAAAGGGACTGAAGTCAAACCTGGCTGGTTCTGAGATTTTGGAAGCCCCACACAGGTCTGTAATACTGTAAGGATGGTATTTCTGGGAGTTGTCCGTGAAGTGCTTATGTACCCAGCAACATATGAGTTCATAGTTCCTACCTGCCAGTTCAATATGTGGAAAAAAATAAATTGTTGCAACTAGGCAGTGTGCACTTGGGAGTGTATTTCTGTTCATAAAAGTTAGAAATATTTTTGCTACATTATAATTACACTATTATATTACAGATCTTGATCTCCTCCATGCAAATTTTCAGCAAAGATTTATACTGGAAGTATATGAACATCCCAAAGTTGAGAAATAGCTAATATATTGCTCTGGTTTTCCATTTAAGGAAGATGTGGCATCATGACAACTGAATACCACAAAAATGTTAGATTTTCTCTATTCCTCTGAGTAGCGCCTGACCTTTATTTGGTGCATACTTCCGTAACTGTGCAGCATTGAAATAATGTATTTGGGGTTTGGATTCCGTGTTAATAATGTCAAATAATCATGGTATTAAAAGAAAAGGAAAAAAAAAAGTTGGAAGTAATTAACTGCCATTTACATTTGTGACCCTTACAAAAGTCTTAATACTCCTGCTCCTGCAGTCCACAGTGGCTTCTTTCCTCTTGTGGAAACTCTTACTGTTTGCTGAAAGTAGGAGCTGGAAACCTGTTCCCAAACACTGATTATATCCCACAAATTCATCCAGTATCATTTATCTAGCTCTGATCCAACACCTGCATACCTATGTCATCTTTTCTTCCCAGGAAAAAAATTGCTATGTAGCCTCAGTTCAGTGCTGCTCAATATTTCTGCACTTTGGAGCTCTTTGAAGCTGGGGGGTGGCTGCAGCAAGCTCCATTCTTTCCCTTCCCAGATGTACTGTGCAGAGGAACATCAGAAGATACCTATCTTCTCATCAGTCCAAAAAAAAGTAAGAGGGGACACATCCACTTACACTTCTGAATTTCCTAAATATTTCCCTTTCCCACCTTCTGTAACCAAAAAGTTCTTCTTCCCTCTAGAGGGGGGAAGAACTATGCCTACTTCTCAACTCTGAGTTTCTGCTGTAGGGTCAGAAGTGGTGAAGGTGATCGCTCAGTCAGTGGGAGGTTTTCACTGGCAAGAACTTGAATCATGTATTTGGTCTGGAGCTTCTCACATCACTAAGGGACTAGCTCCACCAGGACCTGAAATGGCAGCACCCGTAAGAGACCGCAGCACTGCTCATTGCTGAGTATTTACATGAACTCTGAAGATGTTGCCTGGGAACATACTGCCGTGTTATTCTACAGTCATACTGTCAAAGGCACACGGTTTATCTACTTCCATCGAGGACTACGCTGTGGAAATGTAGCAGTTCTTGCAATAACGAGTCATTTGAAAAGCTCGTCAGGAATGGGATTGAGCTTGCTGCTGATTGCCAGCCAGCTGTTGGCTCACTGAGCCTTGAGCAAGGATGAACAATGTGGGTATCCCAGGGTGTAAGCACACTGCCTGCCCAGACTGCCCCTGCTCATGGGGTGGCATCAAGTAAAACTTTTTGGTGTTCTATGTAATTTCCCAGCTCTTCTTCTGGATCTTTCTGCTTTGTACCTGTCCATAGCTTTGAGGGCTGGAGTAAATAATTAAATAAAACTAAGGTACTCTTATCGTAATTTCTGAGGCTGGTACTTTTGAATACAAGGTGTCTCTAGTACCAGCTTATAATGTTTTAGCTGCTGTCAGGAGTGATGCAAAGCTGAAATACTCACCACACAGTTGTTATTCCAGCTGAAGGACCGGCTAGCAACCGTGTCGCAACTTTCATCCTATTGCAGTCAGTATATTGTACGCTGTCTGCTTAAACATAGGTTGCATGATCTGCAGTCCCTAAACAAATGCTCTTGCTATTGCCTGTGCAGATGTGTGTGAGGCTGATGAGCAGATTGGACTCTCCCTGTATTTCTACTTCCRAGCTTAAACAGTCCGATAAGCTATTTTCCCTGCCCTGAATTTCTCACTGAGTGATTATATTTTAAAATGCATCCCCAACCTTGTAACCTTCCTTTCTGTGTCATTGGAAGCATTTCTTTTTCCAAAGCCCAGGTCCATTAGTCAGTTTGCCTAGCAGGCCATGAAGAACCATTATTACTTTAAAACTTTATTGGCTTTTCACTGAGAAATCAGATGACAGCGTCAGTACCATGCTTTATTGGGCCCATGATTAGACAGGAATACAAATTCATTGGGACACTTAGTGAAGGGGTAAGAAAAGGTTTCAGTGTGGATAAAAGCAAGAAGTCAAACCTTTAGGAAGTTGCTCAATGACACTGTTTTCTCCTAAACTGAAGAGCTGTCACTTTCTGTATGTGAAATTTTTTAATATGCAAGAGGCAGATGTGTCTATAAGGAGAGTGGTAAGAAATTTCAAGATACTTTGATCAAACTCTAGGAGGCAGAGAAGTTAGGGCAACAGAATTCTTTCACAATTGATGTTTGACTCTTAATCTGTGTTTACTGGTAGATATATATTTGTGCATTAATTGAATAATAAAAATTCAGCAAGGAATTTATTGGATAACCAGGTCTGAATGCAACTATATACATTTTCTGTATGCTTGCTGAAATGAAATGTTTTGCTAAGGAAAATAGCAACGTAGATTGAAGTTTTGCTTGTCTCGGCTACCTGCTGTGCCTCATTTGAAAAGGCCTGGGGGTAGCCAGCTTCACTGGTTGACAGTCTTTGAAGAGGTACTTCCATTTGAAGTCTCTGGCAGTGGTTTGTTTTTTTTTTTTCTTTGTGATGTTTGGAGATAGGGAAGAACACCTGTAGACTAATATTCTATGAATATATGAAAAACTCAGTTACTGGGATTTTCTGGTTTGGGATTATTGTTTTACAAAAAACAGCTGTATCTGTATCCTACTGGTTCCCTATAGGCTAGAGACTCAGGGATTAATACACAAGAAACTTGAGATACCGAATAGGATACAACAGTGTCAGCCCTACATGAAATACAAACAGGGAATATTTTCCTTATGTTCCAGCAGACAAAGGGAGGTACAGAGGTAGAAGAGAATAAAGGAGGGGGTGATTCATTTCACCTAACACTAACTGTCTAAAGTTCAGTGTCTAGTCTAAGCTAATTGTTTAGAGGTAAGTAGGTATTTCCACAGGGCAATTCAGTTACTCTTGAAATAGGGTGATACAGCCGATGCAGTGAATTACCCTTTCAGGTTTGCTGTCCTCCATTAACTATGCTCTGTCTTCAAACAACAAGCTGAAACCTTCCTTGACTTGTGTGATAAATTTGTTTTTAAAGTCACAGTCTTTTAACTTCCAATCCTTTCATTCTGTAAAAACAACCCTCACCGTGCCCTCCCCCCCCCCCAACCCCAAAATACCCTGCCCCACCCTCTCCTGTAGGTCTTACAAATAGTGAAAATACTAAGCAAATCTTAAAATCTATGGTTGTATTGTTGTTTAAGCTCTGTAGGAACTGGATGCTTAAAATCACATATTTACACTCTCCTTTAACAGTGAGTAGTCTGGGTCTTATTTCTGTCTCTCTATTTGGTGGCAGGATTTTTGTTTTGTTTAGGGGTAGGAGAGTTGGGGAGAGAGAGGATAAGGCATCTCCCAAGGCAGAGGTGCAAATGCAATGCTGGCTCACTGCATGCTCTTAAGTCACTTTTTTAGTCACATTCTTCAGCTTCATCCAGAAATCTTAGTCTCACTATTGTTGCTGAAGGACAGAGATGAGTTTTCAACCTACATCATGACGAGCTGCAAAACTGGCACAAAAACTCAAAGACCCTGAGCAGTTTACCTGTTATGCCAGTACTCTCTCCATTTTCTTGATGCTACAAAGAGAAATTTCATAATTATCACCAAACCAAGCTTGTGCATTAGTTGTCTACAAAATAGTATTTGACATGAACAAGGCTTTTCAGAGTCCACTAAACCTGCAGACTATTACCTGACGGTACCATCTCCTTTCCTTTGTAGAGTGCAAGTCTTGGAGACTGTGTAGCTGCCATTATCAAACTGCTTGAATAATTAATCTGCACCATCTGCACGAAACAATACAGTTACCTGCTAAGATGCCATCTTATAGCAACCTCCCCAACACCAGCACCTTTCTGAAAAGGCCTCATCTGTACTATGCACGCAGTCAAGATTGCAGATTATGGGTTCCCCAAACAGGTCTCTTGCTGCTGCCTTGCTTGTGGCAAAAGACCGTCCAGAGGCTAATACAAGGGTACCAGGAAATTGCTTCTTAAAGCTTGTCAGCTCAGTATGAATAATTGCATGGAGAGCTTTGGGTTGAAAGGTCTGGAGGTAAATTTGCTCTGATGCTGCCGCATCCCTTGAGGTAAAGCTTGCAGCCACGCTGGAGGCCAGAAAAGATGAAAGGAAGCTCATACAGAATCAATTATCACGTCATCTCATATACACATACTTGACTCATCATTGTACATCTTCATCACAGATCAAGCTTCAGTGATCTGAAAGTATTTAAAAAAAAAAAAGTGGGAAAAATTTGCTGGAGAATTGATTATTAATTGTGACAATTATGCATATTATTTTGACTGATTATGTGGAGATAAGAGGACTATTTGGAATATGGTAGGAAATAAATAGTGAATTAAACTATAAAATAATTTCAAGAGAGTATTTCTAAGATAGAGTGTGTAGTAAAGGGGGAGGAATGAAGAGCTGCTTCCAAAGAGCAGTATTGTGGATTAAGGCAAGGGGCTCTGCTGGATGTCTGGGACATCCTGGGTCACCTAAGCCCTTAGAAAGGGGATGAGCTGGAAGCAAGCTCCAAGCATTATGTGCTTAACCTTTTTTCCTCTGCTTTTTGAGTGCTTTGGGCGAGAATGAACAATGTTGATTTAGAAGGAAGTTGCCATTTTGAACTGTTTAATCAGTTACTGGTAACAACTAACCAAGTCTTACAGTTAGGCTTGTCATAGATTCCCCCAAGAACTGTAGAGGTGCAAGGTGGTACCTACGAAGATGTGAAGGCAGAAGAAATTGTCTTCGAGGAGCATATTGGTAAGACAATTCTTATTAGAAGTATGGCATCTAAACTATAGAGTTACACAGAGAATCCCCAGCAGCAGTAAGCAAAAGAACAGGGATGCGTATTTCTGTGAACCTTCATGGCATCCACATTGCCACTGATGGTATCATGGTATATGGGTTAATTTCTCCTAAGGTCAAATTTGGTTCTCCATCTTCCCCCTTGCCCTGCCTGCTGGGCTATGGGATATATTTGAAAGAGGGGCACAAGTGACTCTGCTCCTGAATTTAATGCAAGATCTCTTGAAACAGAGGAGACAAGGCAGTGTTGTTTAGTTTTGGGTTTTTTTTTTTTGTCATGAAAAAGATGTCTTCTAGCAAAGATGACCTTGAGTGCTTCTGAAAATTCTTCTCTTACATGCTAATGTGGAATTCTGCATCCCTCATTCAAATCTCAGCGCATTTGATGTAGTACAGATAATTAAAAATATGTAATATTGCAAGGATTTTACATCAGTCAGAGGAATGGCTCTTCATAAGTTAGTCTTGTATATCAGTGCCTGAATGTATCACATGGTTCCCACATTGAAATAAACCACAATTTTATTAAATATGACTTCTTTGTCAGTACGGTATGTTTTGAACAGTCATCTGAACTCATATTTTGCTTTTTTAGTGGTGAAAATTGTACTATTTCTAGAGTTGAATGAGAAAGACCATGAACATGCCAAGTAATCTTTTTTTTTCTTTTTTTTTTTCCTGTGTGCGCAAATCTGAAAGTTGTTTCCCTCAGCAGCTGTCATTTGGTTCACTTGTGTGTGTGCATCTTGAACAACAGTCTGCAATATTGAAATGTTTAAGTGAAGACTGTGGCTCTGTCTTGCATGAATGGGGAATCTAAAAACCATCATTGTATGGTTTTACTCCCTTCCAGATATCAGAGAGCTGAATGACTAGCTATAACCAGGGCTGTGGTAATTCTCTCCTAAATCTAACCCCCCTCTACCCAAAAAACCCCACCCCGAAGTCCTATAAATGCACAAATGGTAGAAGCTACCTGGTGCATGGTGGAACCTTCTTGTTTTGCATGGGCAAAACATCTGTTGACAGAATAGCAGCAGTTCCTGTAATACTGTAGAGGTTAGGTGTAGTTGTTTAATGATGGGAACAATTCTGAACAATTTTGTTGGCTAACATGTCTTCTGTCCTTATTACGTTTTGAGCGGTTTAGTTTCCAAGGCAACTGCTCATGTCAGCATACAGATGTGCTTAAAGCTATGGGAAGACATTTCCCAACTAGTCCTGAATTTAGAGACAAAACATAAAGGACTAACTTCCATCCTTCTTTCCAACATCTGCAGAGAATTCAAGATTTCCTGTGAGCCAGCAGGAAATGTGTCACGTTAATACAGAGATTTACCAGAGGAGTGATGTGGATGAATACCTAAGTGAGGCATGGTATTTACTGATGGAAAAAATATACTTTTAATTAGATCTCTTTATTGGGAAGACTAGAAAGTGAATAATGAGGAGATCGTAACCATTGTTGTTGAGGCATTGTTGTGGTGAGGTTTTGTCTTGGTCTTGGTTTTGTCTTCCTGTTGGAAAAAGACTGGATTATTGTAGAGCAGCACATTGTGAACACAGTACACAGCGCCGTGGAAGATGCAGTACTTGCTGATGGTGCTTTTGCTGGACCTATATTTCTCCATCAAGTAGGGTCACTTTCTGAACTAACTGCGGCTGCTTTCTTGAGGGAGTAGAATAAGGCAAATAAGCATCCTAAAACTGTTCAGCTGCTGAGCTCTTACTGTAATGGCTTTAGTTCAAAACTGCAATGAAGTACAAAATAAGTACTATTTTCAGTGCCTTGTGAACCAATAGGAGGACTTTGTCCATAACAGAGCACAGTGGTTATCTATTAAAGAAAAAATGAGGGGAAATTACCCATGGGTGCAGAGATTAAAAGATCAGAAAGATCTGTTGTGGTCACCTACCCCGATCTGCTATGTAAAGTAGAACAAAGGGGTTTACTGTTCTCGTTTTGGCTCCCAGGCTTGTAGCTATATTTGAATGGCATCCACTATAGCATAAACACTGATATTTAAAAAGTTCCCAGCGATTGAAAAATCCACCATAACCCTTGGTAGTTACTATAAGTGGCTTAATATTTTCCTTTGTTGAGAAATATGGTGCAGTTTTTGATCTGAATTTATCCAGCTCCAACTTCCAGTAATTTGCCTTGATTAGGTCTTTGTCAGCTAGGCAGAAATTCTTAAATAATTAAGTTTCTGTTTCCTGTGTAACTGCTTAGTCTGTAGTCCTTTTTACCTTCTCTTTGACAAGATGAATGGATAGGTCTCCTTGAATGTTGTAGTAAAGGGGTATGTTCTGATCACTCAGTTGTTCTGCTGGCTGTTCTTTAAACTCTCCAACTTACTGCTGCTGTCCTAGAGCAGACAATGTTCCAGGAACATCTCTGTTAGCCCAAAACACAGAAGTAGCATCGCCTCTACACCACTACTTGAGATCCTGTTTTGTACATCCAAACACTCTATTTGCTCTTTTTGATCTGAACATTACAGCAGGCACTAATGTTTACCAGTTCACCCATCAGAGGTAGCACACCTCATTTAAAGCAACAATTTCCACATTCACAAAATACCAGATTAGTTTAACAAGACCTGTTTTCCATAAATCTGTCTCAGTTGTCATTCATTATATTTCCTTCTTTTAACTGCTTGAACCCCCCATCAGCTACGGTATTATTTTACCAGAACCCAGTGTCTGATTGATAAGATGTTTTAATTATCCAAGATAACCCTGTTCAGGTCCCTTGAATGTTGCACTGGACCCTCTTCCCAGTCTTTCTGGACTTTTTATTGTTT
>JAYKAV010000386.1:0-112254 GCA_035582835.1 Phoebastria nigripes | reverse complement strand
CCTGGTGTTTTTGTCTGACTTCCTCTTTGTTGGGATGCATCGCTCCTGAGCTTGGAGGAAGCAATCCTTGAATATTACCCAGCTTTCTTGGGCCCCTCTTCCCTCCAGGGCTTTGTCCCATGGCACTCTACCAAGCAGATCCCTGGAGAGGCCAAAGTCTGCTCTCCTGAAGTCCAGGGTAGTGAGCTTGCTGTGTGCCCTCCTTGGTGCCCTAAGGATCTTGAACTCCACCATTTCATGGTCACTGCAGCCAAGGCTGCAGTATGTAGTGCAGAATGTAGTACATTCAGTTTGAAATTCAGTGCAGCTTCAGAGTGCTATGCTATATTGTAGTTTTAAATATTTTTCTAACGGAGTAAATAGGGATAGTGCCAGATATTTAACTTACATATATATATGTAAACTATGTAGTAACAGTGGCATAGATCCTACAGGCCAACAGATAACATTAATTCATTCTCCCTTGTAATGGCTGCTGTTTTGTATTTCATCGCACTATGTCGTTTATGAATTCTCCCAGGAATCTCTGGTGAATACTATCTTGTCCTGACAACTTGTTTGGAGAAATTCAATATTGTATGTCCTCAATAGCTTCTTTTAAAACTTTCATTTCAGAGGCATCCTATGACATGTTGCCTGTATAATAGGATTCTAACATAGGGATCTTCCCAGACTGAACATATCTCCAAGAACTCTTATTTTTTTCTGCTGTAGCCTTGTCTTTTCTGAATGTTCCTTCTCTACCATGGTCATGTGTTCAGACTCTGTCTGTGCTCTTGACTGCTTAGGTAAAGGGGTATTATTTAATTTTTTTTTTAAATTGTTCTTCAGATTTTTTTTGTCTCTTCTGCTTTCATGCTTACCTTTCTGCAGGTTTTCCTTTTTTTTATTTTGCTTTTGCTTTTCTTTTAATGTGGACACAACTCAATTTTTTGAAGCATTCCTGCTTGGCTTCAGCAAAACTCCTTTGCCCTGCAGTTCAGTCATTSTAGTCAAGAGATTCGTGGAAACCACAGGGGGACAGAAAAAAATAAGGTAAACAAAGCAACACATACAGTTACCATGTGTCGGTACAATGCAGCACTAGGTGACATTCTTGTGCCAGACTGTAACCGATCATTACATTTTTGCCTTTTTCAAAAGAGATGTCCTGTTCTTCATTAAAATACAATTTTTCTTTTTTCTTATATCCTCAGTATTGTTTAAATTCTAGTAATCTGGTTGTTCACAACTGTTATCTGTAATACAGTGTAATGACTAAACAGTTCTCAAATTGGCAAGTTCCTTAGCAAAGCTGGATATTTGACCAGAAATTATGGAAAGGGTGAAGGCAGGGACCATTATAAAAACCAAACAACCAACCAAAGTAAACAATCTTTTGACTAAAAGGAAAATTTAAAGAAAACTAATACATAGGAATGTTTCTGCCAATATAACTTTTTTTTTTTTTTTTAAAGCAGGAGTGAGGTAACAAAATACTTCAGGCTGTAAAGCTTTAATTTGTTCTTTCAGAAAATCTTTATGAGCATTCTTTCCCATTGCATTGGTTCCTTCTTGTATAAAGCACTGACAAAATGCAACCAATTTCTCTGCTATCTGGGAAATATTAAGCCAAGTTCTTCCTTGGTATAATGTCACTCAAATACCTGGAATTGTAACGTAAAAATCTTGGCTTTTTGAGAGAGTTAGACTGTTCATAATATTTTATAAGAGATTACTATTTCTAGTAATCCTATGAAAGTTTTCCTTTGGATAAGTATCTTGATTATTCATAGAGAATTTGGTCCTGAAGCTTAGCAACAACTCTAAGAAAAGTTGGGCCACGATTTATGTTTCATATAGATTGCTTTTGAATTTTTCATTTGCTTTGCTCTCAGATTGGCAGGGGAAAAAAAGATTAAGAGAAACATTTTCCTTGACCTTATGAATAAATAAATAATGTGGTGTGTATTATGAAGGTACCCTAGGATTAAATCTCATGCTCCTAGAACAAGAAATTTGCCTTGTAGTTTACTGAGAATGTTGTTCCTAGATACATCTTTTCTAGTCTTTCTTCATGAAACACAGATTATATCTGGGACTCTTTTTAATACCAATACTGATTTTGAGCATTCGTACAAGAATAAGAATTTATATAGCATTTGTTTAACACTGTATTTTCTTTTTCCTTTCCAAGTTGCATGATTGTCCAACAGTGTATGTTGTAGAAATGAAGTTGGATGGAGAAAGAGAGAAATACCCATAACTTGTTCTTTTTTGTATCTGCCTGGTCTTTAGGAATTTTCTGTCCTTTAAAATGTTTCCGTTATTCTCTATGTTCTAGATCTTCCATTTTAAACTTTTTCTTACCTGCTTATGTTCCCTAGCTGCCTATCCTCTGCTTTGTCAATGGTAAATCAACAAAAAAAGTCCTAAAAAATATCTCTTAGAAGAACTTTCAGCAATAATATTTCTGAGGCTTCTGCATCTGTTTTGTTGTTGAGTTTTTGTTTTGAACTTTTTTCATTTCTTTCCAGTGAGACGTCTAGCTTTCTTCCACTCTCAGTTTTGATCAGGGCTGCCACAGTTACCCACTTTTTATTCCCAATCTACCCATCCAAGACGGAAGGCATATCCCCTTCGTTATTTTCAGACCAGCTATGTCTGGTGTATCTCTGTAATATAATCAAAGGCAGCAGCATTGTGTTTTCTAGCTACAACAAATAAGAATAGTCTGATGGTATAAAAATAACTGTAATAAGCTAATTCAAGAATTTAGCTATTTAAGGCAGAAAAAAAATGCAATTTTTCTTAGTTCATTAATGTTTTTTGAATAAGTTATGACACTAACAAATAGTTCTGAAACTACTTCATGTTTCTCTGAATTGCACTAGTTTCTGCACATGCCAAATGTTATTTGATATTAAATTCTTTATCCACAAATAAGCATGTTGCAAAACACATCTGAGAAAGGAAATGCCCACATGCATCTTTTGAAGGGGCAAAGAGATGATGAGTTTCTTTGCTGTCTGATAGGAGGTATGGCTGGAGGACACGGATGAGCATGCAGAGCTTTGATTCAGAACTGTACTTACTGGCAACTGCAGATAACCTGCATAAGTAGATAGAGAGTAGTGGAAAAAGGAAGATCTGGAGGGTGAACTAGTAAGGAAATACAGAAATTTTAGAGGAGAAAAAGATTTATACATTATTGTAGCTGAGAGCGGTTGATTTGGGTGTAGAATATGTGGGATTAACAATGGTATCCTCCTCATTTCTGCTCTAAACTGATACTATCAGCAATTCTAGTCCTGAAAAATACTGAGATCGTTAGGTAGAAATTTTTACAGTGCAAACAATATGTTAATATTTCAACTAAGATGCTGATGAATGTTTAATGTACAGTACTGCACAAGATGTACTTAAAGTATGCCTTACCTTTAGTCTAATATACTCAAGTCAAGACTGTTTATCTTTTCTACTTAATTCCACAGTATCAAATTTCTAGCATAAACACTGTGAATCTTGAATATGTTTCCTCTTTGTGCATTATTAATTTCTAGTAATGCATATTAATGTTGTTCTATCTGAATGGTAGTATCCAAAGTGGAAACCAACAAGGGAAAGAAAAACTCTATTAGAAGAGAAACAGATACTCATTCACTGAACTTCGTGTTTGTTTAGAGAACTTTTAGTCTAAAGTCTAAAGGTGGGAACAGGAGTGGGGCAGGTCTATAACATGAAGAGGAAGCGTGTTTTATCTGATTTACTGATTCAAGCTGAATGCTCAAATATTAAGGGAACAATAATGATTTTTTGCCACTCTTCCACTTATAATGGCCAACAACACAATATATTTTTTTTAAATAAAATTCACTTCCTATGGTATACCTGTATCTTCTGGTTATTTTGGAGGGGAAAAAAGTAGAAAGGAATACTGTTGTTTGAAAACAGAACCCTCTAGAGAGGAAAAATGAGATGTGAAGAATAATTAATCAGTTGAGATAAGGGTTTCTACAATCTGTTTCTTATTGTCTTTTTCTGGGGAAGGATCAAGAGGCTTCTACATTAGTTTGGGGCAGTATAGTGAAGGCTGCTTGCCTCACCTGGTTGTTTTTTGGTGTTTGTTTTTTTGTTTTTTTTTGAACACACAGATGGGATCTTTCAGACTTAATAGCTAAAATGCCAAAACATAGGCTATTGATAATCCTTAATACCTAAATAGTTTTCAAAGAGGATTGATCACCAGCACAAGGTTAATATTTTGAATTTCTATAAATGAAAAAATTTTGGTAGTGAAAGGTAGAGAAATGAGCCTGAGATTTCCCAGGAATGTTCTCTTTCTCTATCTATCTGCTTTCATTGCAGAGCTCAAGGAAGCGCTTGAATAACATTCTGTAGGAGTTTTGGTGGGTTTTTTTGCATTTTTCATAATTCCTATATTGCTTAATATTGTACATATTTCATAAAAGTGAGATCTTCCTGCTTTAGAGAACACCTGCTTCTTTTGATTATTCTTTTGATGATAATTTACCAGATGCTTTTAAATGCTATTTCTGTTCCAAAGAAAATGTGCTGAACAGAAAGAAAAGGGCAAATATAAGTCACATACAGTGAAAATGGTTTCCTAAAACTGGAAAGTCTTTGGATGGATACCATAGAATTGCACTGTTTCTAAATAACTTGGTGGTGTTAATTCAGTTTTAGACGAATGTATGTCTCGTATTAATTTAAGAGAAGCTGTTTTGAAACAGCATTTTTCCATCCAGTTTGCCCCAAGTCCATTTAGTTGATAAC
The DNA here is from genome assembly GCA_035582835.1 of Phoebastria nigripes. Taxonomy (NCBI): domain Eukaryota; kingdom Metazoa; phylum Chordata; class Aves; order Procellariiformes; family Diomedeidae; genus Phoebastria; species Phoebastria nigripes. Next base: position 107,478 of record JAYKAV010000386.1, on the reverse strand, counting down.
TTGTAACCACTACAGTGTATGTTCTCTCCCTGGGTACCTATTCCAGAGTTTTTGTGCATGTGCGGTAGAATCTGATGTTTAATAAAAGCATCATTAGCATCCACACAGATGCATCAGGGAAAAAATACCCAATTGGTGCATATTGGTGTGTTTTTTCACCTTGACATTCTTTTAAGGATGAACAAATGCAGTTTTCTGTCTCTCCTTGTACATCATATGCTTCAGACCCATAATGACCTTGGTGATCCTCCTCTTGACATGCTATAGTATGCCAATGTCTTTCTTGTACCAGGGAGCACAAAACTGAACACAGATGCAGACTCCCAAGTGCGAAGTAGAGAAGGAAGCATTTTTTTGGACCTGCTGGCTACACTCTTGCTAATGCAGCCCAAGATGTGGTTGGCTGCCTTTGCTGCAAAGGCATGCTGCAGACTTCTGTTGAAACTGTCCACCAGGTCCTCAAGTCTTTTTCTGTAAAGCTGTTCCCTAGGCTGTGAGCCGCCAGTATTGACTGTTGCACAGGGTTAGTCCATCCCAGATTCCTTTGTTGAATTTCATGAGGTTCCTGTCCGCCCATTTTTCCATCCTGCCTAGTTTTTTTAATCAGTTTATCAATGCTGGCCCAGTATGCCGTCCTCTACAGCAGTGTCCTGGGGTTACTATTTATATCCAGAGATTTAGGGTAAAAAAGTATTCACCTTTCTTACTACAAAAATCTCTGTGCTTCTTTTAAAGATATTCTGTCTGATACTGTGATTGGACAAACACAATTGAATTAAAGACAAGCACGTTTACCGTGTATTATCTCTTGGACTGTTTTTAGTATACTTAAGACACATCTTTTTTTTTTTTTTTTTTTTTTTTTTAAAATTTTTTTTTTTTTTTTTTTTTTTTTTTTTAACTAAAATACTTGATTATTATGTTTTTTTTAATCAACCTTTTTCTTTCTTGTCTTCAGTTTTTAAGAGTGATGGAAGTTGAAGTTTATTTTTGCTTCTGTAAACTTAAAACATTCAGGTCTATTTTAAATACAGATACTGATTATTTCTTAATGAAGTTTTAAGTAATCTATCACTTTTTATATTTACTTCAATTTAAAATTAGTCAAAAAAGTGGTATTACTATTGGTTTGGGTGTTTTGTTCACTTTTGGTTTTACCAGTTAAAATTTACTTCAGACTGTAGGGTATGAGAGAGAATTTACTCACATATACCTAGACTTAGAGTTTTCTCCCATGGTTATATGTTACTGCAGCCAATCCTCTTCACATGAGTGTTGGTTGTTAGATAGTCGCCACTGGTTGTTATGGTAGTTGAAGAAAGACCTCTACCATCATTGACTCAAAATAACTGCCTTTTGGTCAAAATACTTATTGATGCTTATTCATCTGCAGCTTCAGGCTTATGGTAAATTATGTTCCTTTACAAGTTTAATAAAAAGAGCATTCTGTTGGTGTAATAGCCTGTTTTCCAGTCTGTTTCAGTTTGGGCATGTGTTGCAGCAATAGATTACTTCTTCAGGTAGTGCCCAGTATGGTTGCACTGCCAAAGATGAGGAACGAAATCAGGAGAGCAGACACTGAAGGACCAACCTTGCAGAATACTAAAAAGTAGATCAAAGACCTTAAGCCTTCGATGAAGAGGGTGTGACTGTTGCTGGAAACATGGTAGGCATAAGAAAGTGGTGTACTAAGCAGAAAAGCGAAAGGGGACACCTGCATTTCCCACAAAAATTCTGTCCTTTAAATGAAAAGATTGAAATCCATATTTCCCGTTTCTGGGAAGAACTTCTACACAACAGAATATAGTATGTGCAGTTGTATACACACGATAGCATGGTGGAAAGGACCCTTCTACTTTTCTTCTGCTAAAAATAGTTCATGCATTGTCAAGAGAACTTATGACTGTTTAGTCTGGTAATTAGGATACTTGACTGCTTAAGACTGTTTTAAGTCCTGGTCCCTGCTGCTGGTTTGATTTTGTGCATTAAATATTAGACAGTCAATGGTGAAAAGGTAAATAATCCAGGGAGCAGAAACAACCATTGCATTTGTCCTCTGACCTCTCATTCCTGAGGTTGGTATTTTCTGTTGAAGTATGAGTCGTTCTGCAGTGGAATATACCCCTTTTCACTGCTGCAGAAGCCTGCTTAGTAGTTGTTGTGTAGTGGGTACTGACACTGAGGTAGATCTTCTGAAACTGAGCTCAAGTTTGGCTGTTTTTACTAAAATTGCCCTCTTTGTTCTTGTTGCATACTGCTGTCATTCAAATATGATAATAATTTAGATACACTCAGTACAGGGTAGATTAATTCAAAGCTAAATTGTTAGGTGAGGTCCAGGTCTAATTTATTTTCAGCAATACGTTGTTTTATTCATAGCTGCATTAGGACAAAAATGACAGTTGGATTTAGCCACCCATTTTTAAAACACTAAATTTAAGCTCTGATATGGTTCAAAGACATGATATTTAAAAAACCCAACAAAACAAAAAACAAACAAAAAAAAAACCCTACGGGAATTTCAGCTATCTCTAGGTTATGTTTCAGTTTTTTTCAAAGTTGTATTTTGGAGGGATGAGAACTCTTACAGTCATGATGACCTATCTATCTGCTTCTGCTTCTTGTCTGGTTTTGTATGTGGTGCTAATCAGCCTGCAGTTGTCAGAGGTTTTCATGTTTACAGACTGTCATAAGTAAGAAGATATACCTACTTTACATGGTGTTTCTAAATCATAATAGCTTCTGCTTCCCTTTTGGAGATACTTTTTGGTTTTAGTTTTTTGGGGGTTTGGGGGGGTCTTTTTGTTTGTTTGGCTTTTGCCCTGCTTCCTTGTTGTTATGCTAGAACAGCTGTTAAAAGCTCATTGCTTTTTTTTTTTTTCCCCCTGCTTMCAAAGTGTTTTTTTTTCATTGCTCTGATAAAATTGTAACTCTCTAGAACTATTAATTATTTGGATTTGTGGGACCACATCTATCATAACTGAATGAGTGTGATAAAAGCAATTTCAGTTGGTAGGGCTTATAGTGTCAGTTTAAGATGAAACATATCAATTTTKGATTGTATGCAAGTTTGAGACATCTGGAAACTACTGCAGTGAACTTGATGCATTTTTCTTTATTCCAGTGTTATCCTGTATACGCAGTGGTTTCTAGGGTATAACAAAAGCAACCAGAATGACATTGGAAAGTGATTTGAATAGTCTAATACAGACTACATTGATGAAACCCTTATGTATAAATATCTTAAACAGCTGATAAATGTGATAAAAGCTGATAGTGAACTTACAATACATATCTTTTGGACAATTATGTTAACACTTGTGCTTATAACATTTTCCTAGTGTTTTTATTAATACTTTCCATGTAAAATGAAGATGAAATACACGTAGCTCAGCTAGGATATTCTGTAAACCTCCAACATAACATTTCATAAGCCAGCTGGATGTATAGAATCACACTGCTTTTTCTCTTAACTTCCATTTCCCAAAATACATGTTTTGTAGCCTTTTCTAACCATAAATTATATATTTTTATTTGATAGTCATATACATTATACATGTATAAATTGCATTACTCCAACGTTTGATGCAAACAACAACACAAATACAAGATTCCATGTTAATTTTTGTTTTTCTTATGGAAATTGTTACAACTTTGAATGTGTAACTCAGACATTGTATGGTTTAATAAAATTTTTTTTAATATTTTCAGATTGCATCAGAAGCCACTTCACTATTACACATAATCGTTGATAACTGATTATGTTTTTTTAATGAGTGGGAAGTCATCTCAAGTTATCTTTATGCAGCTTCTTTATACGCTTATTTTTTTTTCATCAGATGGATCATGATGAAACTATTACATTTCTAAAAAAAAAAAAAATTCTAGTTTTAATCTCTGTATTCTATGATATCTGTTTTTACTTAGTCTATCCTCAGCACTAAGGACTAACATGTGGCTGAACCATGAATTAACACTTACTACCCATTCTTCCTCTTGTGTTCTAGTACAGTCATCTAATACTATCCAAGCCAGGTTGTTCAATTCTGTTGTAAAATATGAGCATTGGGAGGTGACAGAGGAGACAAAAAATATGAAATTTCTGTTGTTTGTAGTATAAAGATACTAACTGCATATAACCCACCCTGTGTATGTCCTATTGAATCTAAGTCATTAATGTCTTTTCCATCAGGACTATGTGTATTTTTATAATTCAGATTATTTCAAAATTTGGTAGTGGTAATTTGTTTTTGTTGTCAGTATTCCAGATATGTAAGTCTGATTAATCATCTGCTGACATACTGTAGAACCTTTTAGGACTTAAACTTAACTTCTAAGATAGGTCAGTATGATTTCTTCTGATAGCAAAATAGGCTACTTGCACTACTTATGTGCAAGAGATTTATGGTACTAATGGCAAAGCATTTCATAATCACATCAGTCCCTGTGTGACTGGTATAGTACACAAGAAAATAACTCCTATGAGAGAGTTTTCTCTAAGTCTCTTGTGAAGTCTTCAGTTAAGAACACTTACTTCTTGTGTAAAAATGGAAAAATGGAGTTAAAGTTGCTGAAGCTGTATAATTCCTTATGAATTTGGCTTTATTAGATAATTTCCAGCTCTGCAGCTGCATCTGCCGTTTCTTAAGTTTCAGCATGTCAAGTATGTCTGTCAAGCCAATTCAAGGAGTTCAACCTTAAGCCAGTAAGCTCTTGAAATGAAAGTTGCTTACAGTAAAGCTTTGGTTACCTTGCTAAACTGTCTTTCCTTCTGTAACTGGTCAGTTATATGCCAGCTGTAGATACGTATTTCTGTTGCAGAGTTGTTCCTTGTCTATATTTGGCCAATTAAAATCAATATCACGTTTTGAAAGTGTTAGTGAGTATATCATACAAATCAAGGATGCTGGCGCAGCAGACTTCTGTGAGCAGAGGTTGATACCTAATAGTTGTACCATTTTGCACTCATAATGTGGTTTTTTCATTGCTCTTTTTGAACAGTATATATGAAAGACTTTGCTTTTGGAAAAATTCGTTCACTATCTGGTAGTCATGTCCACTGGCAGTTGTTTGATACCTACATTCAATTGTATTTAGAGCTTGAAAAAAATTCTCCCCTTCCCTCTTCTTTGGGTGATGACATATTTATTTGCCCATAAAGCTACTAGTGAAAATATGTGAAATCTGTCAGATTAGGCTCTTTAATTTTTATGTATTATTGCAGCATCTGCGTCATTGCTACTTACTAGGTTTGTGGTACTTTTGAGGGGAGAAGAGGAACACTTCTGTTATTACTTGGAAGCTCTTTGAGTTTTCTGAGTTTTTGTTGCCTTTTTATTCTTATAAATATCCTTAAATTCCTGTAGTTGGTACAAGATTGTCCTTACGTAGAGCTTATGTAGGGGAATGTTGTATGTAACAACTAGTAGTCAGATTCTTCCTGCTGAGAGTGATGACAAAGGGCTGGTGAATATAGTAATGTTTATTTAAAACAACATATAACCTTTACTTTCTAATGACAGTAATAGTTTTTATATAATCAAAAGTCCTCATGGTTGGCATGGGTAGCTTAAATCATTTTTAGTAATACTTTTATAGTGTTTTTTGTTTGTTTCATGTTCATTTGAAATAATAAGAATTACTTTTTTCTAACTAATTGGTGTGTATATGGTGCTCTGCTATTTGGTGATTGTTTGAATCCCCTTAAGTGCTGCTGACTTGATTTTTTGCTTTTTAAAAAATATTTATTAATTCTACCATTTGTTTTCTAGACAGAGTGGATTTTGGAAAAGTCCTCTCAAAATAATAATCTAAACTGTTTGAGTCAGATGAAAGTCCAGAAAGCACAAAACTTTATTAAACTATGTGGGATAGATACTCAGTTGCTGTTTCAGAAAAGATAGGATCATCTTGGCTAAATGGAGAACATCTAGTGGCACTTTGGGACCCTCTAAGATAGGAGTCATCTTTACAAGACCACAAGATATGATAGGGGACATGTAGGAGACCCACAGCCTTGTGAAGCACCTCCTTGAGGCTGGGTGGGATATCCTAGGTCATTTAAAATGCTACATTTAGGCAACTGAATTCCACTGAGTGTAGCACGCCGAGGCCTGTATATATAGACCCAAAGAACTCTGTAACACATTACAAAAGCTGACAGTACCTATTAGAATGGGGGTGTGAAGGGAAAAGGGGAATGTAACACTGGTCTTCTAGGAGTAACAGAAGAACAGAGCCAAACTGAACTGACACACAATCTATATACATCTAAATAGATAATTTGATGCAGTGACAAAATGGTTTAACTAAACACGAAGCACGTAAAGTGTGCTTGTCTTAAGTTTGAAAGTAGTGGTGTCCTTGTTAGCTGAACAAATGTGAAAATAATATTTATGTAACTTAATTTACAATGGATCAGTTGGCAAGAACCTATAATAGATTGTATTGCTTGCTGTACATGTAGTGGATTGCAATTTGAAGATTTGACCTTTTTCAAAGACTTTTGCAGTAAGACATAGGAGGATATTCTGTACACCTAAACCATTTTGATCTCCATTCACAAGGATGTAATCAAATTATTGTTTTCCTCATGGATTTACAATAATATAGTATCAGAATGTTTTATATATCTAATCTTATTGAATCTTGACACTGCACAAGAGCAGCAGACAGACATAAAGAATGCGTAAGCAATGGAAGAAATCGTGTCTCATAATGCTGAAATAGGGAGGAATAAAGTTCCTGCATTAAGCAATGTGATGCAGGCACTTATTTTTAATTTGAAGGACTTATTTCAGATCCTGTAAACTTCTTTACCTGTGACTTATTTATATGCTGAGTGGGGCGGGGGGGTGAAGAACCCCTTTGCTCCTTTTTTTTTTCTTTTTTTTTTTTACAATCAACATTTTTTTTCATTCCTTTCTTTACACTTTTAACAAATCCTAATGACCTCATGAAACTTTTTCATTAAACTGAAAGGAAAGGCAGATTACATCCACGCCTGCCTTTTTTTATTATCCATATTTATTCAGATCAAAACTTATGATAGATCTGAACAACATTATTCTCTTCATACTTGAGGAATGATCACTGATGTTAATTGGAAAATAAATGCATTTTACTAACAATAAGCAGAATAGTTTTCATTTTGGATAAATAGTACACAACTTTAGGAAAGCTTAAGCATGTAGAACAGTTTCAGTCCAAACGAGGAGAATTGACAGCAAAATGGCTAATTTGATTCCTACTGATAGATAAAAATTATACAGAAATATCAGAGAGGATCCATATTCTATTAAAATAAGACTAGATATGCTGCTAAAAATGCATATTCATACATGTTCATGATTATTAATGAGTGACCAAAATTAGAAAGTGTTTCATTTCTATAATTTGCAGGTAGAATATAACTAACAGTTTTGTTGATCGTTCATGAGGAAAACCCAAAAATTTTTACAGTTACTTCTCAAGATTAATCCTTCACTGATATTTGACCTACAGTTTGTTTTATACCAGTTAAATTGTTCGTGTATGTAAACTGCTCTTTAAGAGCATTTTAAAAGTTGTTTTTTTTTTTTAATGTTGGATCATATCAAAAGAAAATAATTTTAGAATTAACATTGAATTAACAGTGGCTGAATTAGTTTTAAATACCTAATTCTACCATGAAATGTGATTAGTAATTTCTAAACTGTAAAATGTAGTATGCTTAATCTATAATCTATTTATCTATATATAGGTAGAGAAACATTCAATTAAAGTACACTGTCAGAGGATTTATGCTATGAAAGGCTGTCATTTGCTGGTTTTCACTTTTTCCAGTCTTCCAAGAAATAGCTTCTCTCTATGCTAAATCTACAGCTATACTTGAAGAAACTTATATTTCAAACCAACTTACTCAAATAAACCCTGTTTCAAATGTATATTTACTGTCCTTCTGAGTGTGTTTGGAAGTCTGAATGGTGAAAGTTATTTTAGGTTCCTGCTTTCTGCAGGGAAACTGAGGATGGGGCAGAACAGAAAGTAAATGTTATTTTAAAATATTTTTCATCTAGCTAAACTTGTTTTTTATGTTATCTGTTGATTTTCAGATAGTTCAAAATGCTAAACATTCTGCCGGTTGCTATGAGTAACTCCAAACACAGAATATTTATGTGGTAATGGGTGATATTTAAGAATGTTCCCACTGGTTTTAATGTGACTTCTCCCATATTGAGGTACATATAGTGGTGTTTAATTATACACTAACAGTACTTTTGTACAGGCTGAACTCATATCTCTTTAGGATTAGTTTTCCTAAAGATGCCATCCATAGATCCTTGAAGAAGTTCTGTTAGGGTATTTTTCAGTGAAACATAGAGGATGGGTGAAAGTTAGCAACCAACAGTAACAAAAGTGTGTGTGTATAAATTACGCAGTAAGGTTGTGATCATCTTAAAAGTTCTTCCACATTCATGCTGCAAGCCTGGACGGGGAGRGGCAATAGATTGGTTTTTATTTGTTTCTAATTAATATTAAGGGCCTCTGTTTTTGGCTCCTATAGGCTAGAGTATGGAAAAGCTGTACCTAGAGTGATATATTACTTAGAGTATTATTATGTATCCTGTAGTGCAATTATTCACTGTTTTTTTTTTAACCAGGTTCTCTCATGACCTTCATTTTTTTGCTGCTTGGAGACATTAAAGAAGGAAATGTTTGTTGTTTAAATGTGAACATGAGAAGATTTTTAGGTTCTTTTTTCCTTTGTTGAACTTTTTTTTTTAGGTCTTCAGCTAGCATTTTTATATTACAGGCTTTGGTCTGTAAGCAGTATCTTGAAAATAAAATCCTTTACAGAGAACTATTAGCTGTATGTGCTGAGTTTTTGTTTAGCTCAAAACCTTTTCAAAGGCACTTTCAAAGAAGAAAGATTTCAAAAAATAGACTTCAAGAAGATTTCTGAAGATGAAAAGTAGCATACCATGGTATAAGAATGTGTTGGGTGCAGGTGGCAAATTTTTGGTAGTGGAGGAGGGGCCTGCAGGGGTGACTTTTGTGAGAAGAGTGGCCAGCTAGACAATCGAGCCACTGCAGGACACAGATAAGCCCATCAGCCAAGTTGGTGGTGCCTCTGTGAAAGTATATTTAAGAAAGGACAAAATGCTGCACAAGCAGTGAGGAGAGGGAAAAAGTGTGAGGAACAATCCTGCAAACACCAAGGTCAGAGAAGAAGGAGGGGGAGGAAGTGCTTCAGGTGCCAGGGAAGAGACTCCCCTGCAGCCCATGAAAGAGACCATGATGCAGCACATATCTCCCTTCAGTGAGAACCACACCAGTAGAGATATCTACACTGCAGCCTGTGGAGGAGCCCACACTGGAGCAGGTGGATATTCCCTGAAGGAACTGCAGCTTGTGGAGTACCCACACTGAAGCAGGTTCTTCTGACAGGATCTGTGGCCCATGAAGGACCCATGCTGGAACAGGTTTACTCTGAAGGACTGCTGCCTGTGGAAAGGACCCACGCTGGAGCAGGTTTGTCCTGAAGGACTGCAGCCTGTGGGAAGAACCCACACTGGATCAAGGGAAAAGTGTGAGGAGGAAGGAGCAGCAGAGAGGAGCTGTTATGGACTGACCATAACCCATTTTGCATCACCCTCTGTACTGCTCAGGGTGGGAGAGGAGGTAGAAAAGTCAGGAATGAAGGAGTGAAGTTCAGCCTGGGACAGGGGAGGAAGGGGGAAAGTGTTGTTTTAATTTTTGTCTTTGATTCTCACCATCCAACTCTATCTTAATTGGCAATAAATCAAATTAATTTTCTGCAAGTTCGGTCTGTTTTGCTCTTGACTGTAATTAATGAGTGATCTCCCTGTTTTTTTCTAAACCCACAAGCTTTTTCATCTTGTTTTGTCCCCCTGTCCTGTTGGGGAGGGGGAGTGAGAGGGTGGCTGGCAGTCAGCCAAGGTCAACCCACCACAGAGAAACCATTCTTTTAGGAAAACACTTTTTTTACGGTGAGGGTGGTTTAACACCAAAACAGGTTGTCCAGAGAGGCTGTCTCTCATCTTTGGAGGTATTAAAAACCTCACTAGGCATGGCCCTGAGCAACTTGCTCTGTCTGACCCTGATCTGAGCAGGGGCTTGGACTCTATGATCTCTGGGGGTGCCTTCCTGCCTCAGCCGGCCTCTGATTCTGTAGTTCTGTAAAGGGCTCCCATTGCCTAGCAGTGGGAACCAGCCCCATCATTACTTTTGTAACAGGTGAACATCTGTTCCTTTTTCTTGACATGTACAGACAAAGTTTGTATCAATATATGCTGTTATGTTATGCATTCATCTTTTTGTTTCATTTTTGTGTTTTTCCTATTGTGACAAGTTTTTTGATGCATTTAGTGCAACACAAGTAGCTCACCAAGACCAAATGCTGTATGCAGAATGTAACCAAGAGTGAGGGGGGACATGTCCACTCACAGACTTTGTGATGCTCAGTTCTTGCTGCAAATGTGACTTTAGGGTTTTTTGTTTTTGTTTGGGGTTTTCTTGGTTGGCTGGTTTTGGTTTGGGTTTTTTAGGGATTTGGGTGGGGGGTGTTGTTCTGGTTTGGTTTTTTCCACTATGTAGTGCTGACCCTTACTGTATATAGCAGGCAGTTTTACTTGAGTTTGGTGTGAAGCAAGACCATAAAAATGGTCAAAGCCCATTCATTGTAAATGGAACTTTTACTACCTTCGTTGAGGCAGATTTAAAGTACAGTTAGCTTTTAAAGTTATGGTACAACACTACTGTATTAGGTATTAAAAAACCTAACCCTTCCCCTTATCTATTTTTAATACTTTTCTGTGCATTTGCATGTATGTAGAAACCGCATTGAATGAACATTTGGCAAGGGGGAGAGGTGGGAGATACTCCTGTATTTCCTATTTTGAACTTTTTTCCTGTGCCCCTATTACCAGTTGCTTCTGTAATCAAATACGTGCTCTGTTAATAGTGCTTAGCCATGCTTTTGACCAATCATTTCAGTATATGTAAGTCAAGGGGAGTATCAGGTGTATATTTATGTATGTATTTATCTATATGTATATTTTATATATATTTTTATATTATACATATAAAAATTCTATGTCAACGCAAGGACCAYGACTTCAAGTTACAAAGCAGACAAAGGCTGAATCCTACTCCTACCATTTCACCATAGAGAAAAGCTGATGTGGCCTTTGTAGGTCTACAAGATGCATAGCCACCTTTGAGTTTCTTTTATGGGAATGTTATCTTACTTTTGCAACAAAACCATCTTGTCAGTACTTGAACATGCACTTTCATTGATATCTTTCAACACAGCAGGTTTCCTGGGACAGTATCTATGATAAAACTTTGTAGTATGGTCAAGCATTAAGTATTTTAAATAGTGTTTTAATCTGTGAGGGGTCAATACCATTTGCTACCTTTTGCAGGGTCTTGCTTTGTAAGAGTTCTAATCTGTCAGATACTACATAAGATTCCTTTGAAAAAACCAAGCATTTGTAAACAAAAAATGGGTTAGCTACAGGGAATATATTATAGATCAGATGCTTCTGTAATACCATCAGATACAGATTTTTGACATTTAATCTAATAAAAGGCTATGCACTGCATATTTCTTTATGATAATTCTTCCTGCTTGCTGAATTTTTTGTATTTTTTCCCCTTTTCGTTCCAGGCTTTAGTTCTGCTTCTAAGGTAGATATAAATTTCCTTTTTCCACTGAAGTATTTTCATACATCCAAGTCTAGTTGACACTGGCTTTAACCTGGAGATTAAGCAGCAGAGATTTTCTTGACCTGAGCAGCTTCATTCTTTTTACAAGTTCAGTCTTGATCACACGTGAAGAGAAAAGGGTATGTTAACACAAAACTGAAAATCGTGTTTACTAGTATGGTTATAAATGATTCAGATATTAAGAAAAAAAATAGTTTGAGAAACTGGGTAACATTGATTTGGCAAATCGAATTTACTCTTAACACCACATACCTCTGCTGTATTTGTATTATGAATCCTTTCCCTTATTTACAACCTCTATGAGGCTTTCAAACTTGCTTTTTGTGTCCTAACTCAGTATTTTATTCTGTATGACTAATAATTTTTTCTGTCATAATTTATCTTGTGTGAGTACTCAAATATCATCTAATTGATTTGTTTTATACTGTCTCCAACCTTCACAAAATTCGTGATACAATTGCAACTTTAAGAAAAAAAAAATTAAGACCTTTGTTTTTCTGTGCTGTGTATTGAAGAGAAGCTGTATGTTCAAGTTTGTTGATCTCATCAATCTACTTGGCTTATTCTTTGCATCTTGCAGAGGAGGAAAATGGATGTGAAGTTGGCACTGTCAGAGTTGGCAGTGATGTACTGTAGAGTAAAAAAAATTAACCATATCACCTTCAGCTTCCTTGTAAAAATTTCTCAAATGTATCTCCTTGAATAGGGGTGTTACAGTGTATCTATCACTCAGAGCTGGTAGCTGGTACCATGTTTTCTCTGGTGTACATGACTAAATGTACTTCCCAACTGCTAGAATTAATATTAGAAATACATTCTTCTGAATTTCTTGTCATTATTACCAAATTCTATTTTCACCTAGGCTCCAAAAATTAAAGTAGAATTTCTCTGGAGGGCTATTAGACACACTAATATTACTGGATATAATACTAATACTTACTAATACTGAATATTACAAATATTGGTTTTTAAAGTCACTTTTATCAAGATCAGGACTTAATTAGCTATGCATATTTGTGAGCAAGTGGGTTCTGAAAACTCTCAAAATTACTGGGATAATTTATTTGTCATTATGCACCTTTCTCTCATTTTTAAAAAGAACTTCATATTTAGCAGCCTATTTCAGTTTCTGTTGCATAGCTGTTAGCCTGGTGATGAATCTATTATGAGAAACATTGTCAAGTGCTCCTTAAAAATCTAACTATGCTGTATTCACTGATTTTTTTTTTATTTTTCGTAACAGTTATGTTTTCAAAGAACTTCAGAAGGTTAGTTAAGCATGACCTCCTCTGTCTGAATCCATATTTGCTGTCATTAATCAAACACCGCTTTGCTGTGTGGTTTTTTTCACCACATCACCAAAGATCATTTCTAAATTTATTCCTATGTGACATGATAAGTTTCCTGGTTTGCATCATTGTGTCTTAAGATTTTCTTTCTTTCTTTCTTAAATATATTCATGGTGGTGAGATCTGAGGAGTCATCCCTTTGACATGGGAAGTCATTTTGTTATGTGTCTTTAGAAAAGTTAAATAAATCTGCCGGCCATACTCATGTCAGCACTTGTTCTCAGTTACTGGCTGTGTCACTGGAATGCTTTTCCTCATGAAAAAAGTGCTAGATGTAAGTTGGATAAAAATGTCTGTAAGTGGTTCTGAACAAACATTTCAGAGGCAGCTGGATAGAAGGCACATTTCTGTGTTATAACTGCTTATTCTCCTGCTGTAACAATGTTTCCTATGCATTTTAGTAAAAACGCCAGTATCCAACATGCTGCTTTCTCCTTCTGATACAACTGTACTTTTTATGATTAAGCCTATAGGTGCTACTTCAGACAGCCCCTGTGCTGCTGATTGCTCACTGTGGATGTGCTGAGGAAGTGGCATTGTTTGTTTGCATAGTCTTCTCTTTCTTAGACCCTTGTTTCTTGTCGCTTCTGAAGACAGGATGCTGTTGCAGGTACTCTAACTGAAAAGAGCCACTGTTATGTAGCTCATGTGACAACTCATAACATACATCAGACTGGAGCACTCTGCTTTATACCCAAGGGTGAAAATACTTCTTTACATTCCAGTTTATTTAGTGTTCAACTGTGGCTCAGTAGAGGAAAAAGAAAAACAGCTCAAGCCTTTGGTGTGAGCACTACACAAATAATTGCTGATTAGTAGTATGGAAAAATAAATGTTTTGGGAAAGGAGCATTGTATAAATCCATAATGTTCTAGGTATGATTTCGAGTTATATTTGATATCAGAGCAACATTTTCAGTTTATTATGTGAAACTGCAAAGCCATCTAGTTAATTTTATTTTCTATTTGCTTATGGAAAACTGTGAAGTAAGGAAACTAATATAGGGAATAATTAGACCATAAATTATGACATTGCAGAAGGAGATACTTTTTTTGCCTAGTATTAGTGTCTCCAGTGCTTTATAGAAGAGCTCTATTAGAAATATTAGATGCTTTGAGAGACAAAAGCTCTAGAAGTAATTTTTACAGTCTTACTGCTAAAAATATTCAAGTATTTTGTGTGCCTGGTACTTCAGTGAAAGGTTTTGAAGGGTCTCACTCTGATTCAGTCTGTGATCAGGGTTGTTTTTTTTTTTAATGGTGATTCCACACCTTTTACTGCCCTTCGTAAATGAGCACTGATGAGACTTCATTTGGAACCCTTAGCTGGCTCACGCGCAGTCATCATGTTAAACATACTTGATGGGTTTAAGAAATTAAAACAGATGTAGAAGAGGAAAGTCACTAGAAAAAAGAGTTACAGAGAACATGTCATATGAGAAAAGCCTGAAGGGGTGTCTGTGTGAATGTGCTTAAGTTGAGTGACTCCATGCCATTTTATTAGCTCAGGCAGAACACTAGAATCGAATGTGCCTTCACCTTTTAGACCCCCCAATTTGGTTCACATCCAGCTTGAGGTAGTGGTGGGGCCCTCACCTACCCCAGCCCACTCAGGTAGATAACGATTTTGGGTTTTTAGTTCAGCAAGATGAATATTATGTTTAAATACGATTCCTCCCTATCACAGAAGGGAAGACAAAATTTAATAAAAAGGTTGCCAGTTCCCAAGAATTAATTTGGCTGGAAATTGGAAGGGAGGCTGCTAATTGCCAACCAAGTCAGATTCTAAAATAGGCTTTCAGTGAAAATATTACTGGGGGGTGGGGAGGGGGAAATAGATCTTGGCTAGTTTATGCTTACAGTTAAACGAATGCGGAAATTTTCTGTGATAATGCAGGATGGCTCTCCCATTTCTTTTGTTTAGAACCCAATAACATCTGAAAACATTCTTATTGGCTTTTTACTATATAATACAGTTACCAGTTTCAAAATGAATAAGCTTAAATGGGAGGCATTTAGTCAGGGTCATTATCATCACATCATGAAGTTTCGAAAAGATACTGCTGTAGGAGATAAAAGAATATAAAAAAAATATTACTTGTTTGCTTACAAACAAGGGATATACATCAACACAAAGAATTAAAATGCATTGTTTGCTTTTCCTTCTGTAGTTCTTGCTTACTCACTGCAGATTGCTTTTACCTCTAATTCTATTATTCCACCCAGCTATAGTAATTTATTTTACCTTTTTTGTTACTTCTACTTCCACTATCACCAGATTTCATCCCTTCTGTCTCTTCTTTCATACAGTCTTTTCTCTCCTCTCTGTTTTGATTTTTTCCCTTACTCTAAGATATTTTATCTTCCAGAAAATGTTATTCTGGACTTCATCCTATAGTCTTGATTTTTATCATTTTAAAATGTAAACTTTTTGAGTCAGTCTGTGTGTACACTTCTGTAAGGAAATAATGAGAACTCTTGCTCACTTAAGTTCACTGAAAAGTGTACATTCAGGATTTGAAGTCCCTCATTGATTACTATGTTCTCTCCCAACAAGCCTGGAAGTATTTTGTTAAATTTTGTTGACCCTTTTTTATAGAAATGTACATTTGGTATTATATATTACATATTAATCTCATAATTAGATATCTGTAATATATTCTTAGGTGAGAGGCTGGTCCTTTCTGAGTACCTAATATTTTCATTCTAGCTTAAGACCATGTCATATTTCAGTGTATTGACCTTGGGAGTGAGAACAGAAGTCTCTCTTCTTCCTCTTGAATAACTTATAAATGTAAACAGGCTTCTTTGTTCTGGCCCTACCATCTCAACCCTGTGTGAATGAGGAGGATGGGGAAGGGCAGACAGAAGTTAATTTTTTGCTTGCTTTGGTAACTGGTGGCTGGAGAGATACAATGTAATGTATGCCTATCTACCATAAAGATGAGAGCATCTTCTGGATAACTGTGGCACCTGAATATGGCAATATTTTCATTCTAGATCATTAAATCGTTACGGAATGTACAATAAATGTCTTCTGTATTTGTTTTAAGTCTGAATTTCTTAGGCTTTTTCACTTCCTTTGCGTATGTAGGAATGCCTCTGTATTAGTGTCCACTGGGATTGTTGCATACAACTTCCATTACTGCTGATGGCAACTCACTGCATAAATTCTCATTCATGAGAATGAGGATATATTCCTTTTCATTATTTCAGCAGACATCTGTGGAGCTTCTTTAAGAAATGTTTTAGAAAGAATTGAGTGCTAGTAATTTAGCAAATGAGCATAAGCTTTCAGAAATTACATTTAAGATGTTAACGTCAAAAGTTAACGTTCTTGCTGCAAGTGCCTTTATTTTTTTTTTTCCTCCTAGTAAATTGCAGTTCAACTCAGCTTTAATTTATAATAAAAGAATAGTTTTAGCTTGCTAGCCTTAAGACATCCACAGAATAAATTTACCTCTCTCTTGTTCAGCACTAACTGCGCTAGTTTGTTAGTGCTCCCCCTTGGGTCCAATTGGAAGAAGGCATAAGGAGACAGCAGGTTGCACAAAGGCTTGACCTTACTGTAACAAGGTTAAACTAGGGAACATCCTCAGTTATGACAGATAGGGGAACATTTGGTGGTCTCATGGTTTTAATTCCCCTTTGAGTGAGCCTTTCAGTATTGTCTGTACAGGCAGCCTAAGAGGATTAGCCATCTTATTTTCACTTCTTCCCTTTTCAAGCTGTGCTAATCACCAGAACTTCAGGAAGAATATGGATGACATTAGGTGACTTTTGTATAATTTTCCCTGACATATGAGTGAGCAAAGTGTGGGTGCGAGGGTGTTCAAACGAGTATTTGAAATGGAATCAAAAAAGAACTAAAGGTAAAGTTTTCTAGGAATGCGTGTTTTCAAAAGCAAACACTTTTACACAGTGGGAGGCATTTGCTTTGGAAGCTTGGTAAAGCAAAAAGTAAACACGACTTTCTCATCTTTTTATGAAAATTAGATAGGAAGTATATAAGAGAAGAATACTAGAGAAGGTATAAGAATACTACAGAAGGTATAAAGCTATTTTATATGGCTCTGTCTTAAGAATGGTGTTGTAGAACAGCATTTCTATGGAGGCTGCTTTGTATAGTACTGTGGTCCCACTGAAGACTTTTGCATAAGTAGTCATAGCTGTTCATCCAAATAAAATAATTTATAGTAAAGAAAAATAAAATAAATTTTATTAAAACCAGACTCTGCTGACTTCTCCCCCCCCCCCCCCCGCCCCCAAATGGTGTGGAGCTGTAAAACTCTGCTGTCATTAAGAAATGTTTGCCATCAGGCAAAAGCAATATTTCATGAGAACTAGACTGCAAATGAGAATTATTATTATCTTCTTCCATCTACCTTATAGACAATGATTTAGTGTATAGCCCATTCTATATAGCTTTTCAGAGGGAATAAATTTTTCCAGATCTTTATAGATTAGTTGTGATTATACCTCTCTGTCTTTATGCAGCAAAAATGCTTTAGTGCAAAAATATCAAGGAGATGCCCTAATAAACATTAATGTTGTTAAGTTATTTCTCCTTAGAATTTTTTTTTTTTTTTCTAATATTGTTGTCATAGCGAAACGAGTCAGGGTTTTACTTTTTTTACTTTTTAAGAAAAGACTATTTAAGTAGACTAAGTTTCCTGAATGTTTTGAATGTTCTGAAATGTTTTGAAAAACAATCTTTGCAGATTTTGCAACTGATTTGAAAGGATGTTTGTTCATTATTAAAGAACTGATATTATTGCAGCTTATTCAGAAGTTATATATAAAATTTGACAAGGTAGAAGTTATTTGTAGCATGAATGGGCAAATAATTGAATTTCATCTACTAAAACTTGGTAATGCATCAGCAGAGGATAAGAGACAGCCTGGTTATAAGTTCTTAAAGGCTAACTTAATAGGTTTAGTCATTTATGGGCATCTAAGGTGAGCAAATCTTAAAAGACTTGTTTTTCCATAAGTCTGTGCTTAAAGTTTTCTGAGCGTGCCTTTAAGTTGTATCAGTTTGGACATCCAGTAGATGCATGTTCAACATTTTATAATCTTGACTGTTTTCTTAGGAAGTAACATTTAAAAGTTTAGTGCTAAAATCAAATGTGAGCACTATGCAGCTGTTTTTTCTTTTTTCCAATCTGAAACTTAAATTATCTGAAGTTCACGTAAGTGACTTATATAAGATCAGAATAGAACTTGATGATTCCTGAAATTTTAGAGGAGATATGCGTTTAGATTGATCTGATTTATTATGTTTGTGTTAGCCTAAGAGATGCTGTCATTTTTAGACTAGCTTTTGCAGGTTTGTATTCTAGTGATAGATCCAGACAAAGAAGGCTTTTGCAAGTAGAAAATTGTTTCATGACAAAAAGGGATCTTGACAATTTGAAGATATGTAAAGATTTGCAGAAGTTGTTTTGAAATGGGTATCACTGATCCAGTGAAGCCACTCAAGGCATTGTGTTTTGTTTGAAGTCCAAAAAATAACACTAGAATGTTTTTATCTCTAACCCTTTGCAGAAAGGGGGTAGGGGATGAGAGGGGAAGGATGCTATCCATGCTCTGGTTACCAGGACTGAAATTAAACTTCATGAGCTTGAACAAAACACTTACTGTTCAGGGAGAAACAGTAGACAAACAAATGCAAAATTAGATCTACCCAAGCTTGAAGAGAGTTGTTAAGAGGGGAGAATGGTAACATCCAATTAAGAAAGGAAATAGAAGAATCTGGAGAACTCTATGGACTTAAATTTGTTCTTAGCAGATCAGTAATGATAATTATGTCACGTTCCTTAAAGTTGAGTTTATGGAGAAAGGCTTAACTAAACAGTTTTCTCTTTCATTGCTAAAGTTGGTGTTTGTGTGGAAAGGGAAGATTATTGAGTTTTGGGGCTTTTTTACCCTGGCCTAGTTTGAAATTTCTCTCTCTAGTCTGGTTGTCTAACTTTGYTAGGTTTCATACAAGCTTGTGACTGGCAACTGATGGAAAACAAAGAGGGTTTTTTTGACTAAGGGTTTTTTTTAGGCTGTAAGTAAGAAATGAGTCTGCTAGTCCCACAGTTGATACTGTCATAATCTCTTAATTATTATCAAATGGAGAGTTCTTTATGGCTGTATTTAAAAATCAGTATGTCCCAGTTGCTTTTAGAGGTTCATAACACTTTTTTCTAAGGTTTTAAAGAATCATATTTTCTTGGCAGAAAGATAATGCTCATTTGCTAAGCCTTTTTGATATACACTTTCTGTGTAACAGTATAATGAGACAGTCTTTAATGTAAAACTTTGGAGGATATTTAACTGTGTAAGCTGCATCCTAGGACTGAGAGTTGTGTCTTCATAAAATAGATTGATAGAATAAAAAGATTTTAGATACAGTCATCACCTAGATCCATCTGAAGATTAGAACCATCCTTTTAAATTAACATAGAAGCTGTCTGAAAAATTACTATATTTAGCATAGGTATGATATGTTTATAGTTGCCTGAAATATTAAGCAAAATTCTACATTCAAAGCCATCTGGGGTGTCATCTTTGTGTTAAGCTGCAAAACAGCCAAGGTTAAATGTCAGGACCTCTGCAGGTCCTTGACTAGATGAAAAGGGAAATAATTTCTTTAGATGAAAATGAGAAATAATTTTTTGACAATAACTGCTATAGGATGTTGCTAAACTTAATAAGTTAAAAAAACCCAAACCAACCCAAAACCAAACAACCTCCCCCAGCAACACCTTCCCCCCCCAAAAAAAAACCAACAAAAAACCCAAACAAGCCCTCTTTTGAATGATATTGAATAGAAAAGATAGAAAGAAACTAAGATCATTTTTTCCCTTTAGTATCTCCATAGTTTCATCTTATTTTCTTCTTTCAGATTACCATACTGATCTCATGTCTAGATTCATCTAAGAGCAAATTGCCTGCATGCAACTGGAAATCTGGATAGAAGTACAGGCAGTGTTGAACGAAATAACCAATAGCATCTGATTACTCTCCTCACATGCTTTTAGGCCTATATTGAAAAAACATTGTTGTATGGATGCCTATGATTCCATACAGGTGAGGTCTTGAGAGAAGGGGAACGGTTGGACATAATTTTCTAGTTCAGACCAAAATGCTCACTCTAGTTATTGCATAATTAAATTTTAACACCATGGTTCCAAAAGAAGCAGTCCATGTCTATGAGCATGCAATTTCACCTGTGCCTGTGGCATTATTTTTCTCTTAAAATTAATTTGTTATAAATAAATGCTAACAACTTTAGTTTCAAAAAATCAGCATGATTGTTGCTTATTACTCAACATGTAATTTTTCTACTGCTTATGTTTTCTGGATTATTTTATTTTTGGTGGATGTGTTGCTTCTTTCAAACAAAAATTGTGTAAAGGCCTAATAATAGCTCCTCTCATTCACTTACATGTAAATGTGGACAAAACCTCACCACTATTGCCACTATTTACCAGTATGTAGTATGGTTAGCTAGATAGATAGACTTTGATATAAGTTCGGTCTGTCACAGTGCAGGTTGCAGTATGTCATATCCATTAATTTGTAGGCTGGGTTCTGCTGTTTTATTTGGAGAAAACATGTTCATTAAAATTGCTGACTACTATAGTAACTTATTCTGCTGATGCAGCACATTATCTACATGTCTAAATCTTTGGAACCCGTCAATAAGTGTTTCCAGCTAACAGCGTCCCTTATGCAGTTCATGACCTTCTGTTGGCCACCAGGACATAAGAAGAAACCGTATGGGTATTAATATTTTGGTGCTTCTGTGCACTTGCATAGTTTTTGTGCTGGTTTGTGTTCTTCCTTTGTCCCATGCACATTTAATAACTTAAAAAAAAAATTACGTATAGCCGTGTTTTGATATTGGTAAATGCTACTGAAATAAAATACTGGTTATTTTAAACTGATTCTGTTCAGTGTTGGAAAGCTAGAGATTAATGTGAAGGAAATTGTTTTTGCTAAGACACTTCATAAGTACTAGTAACTGTAATCTTTGGAACACTATAGAACAGGGCTACCTGGAAAGTACAAAACAGTCCAGAAGGAAGTTATACTGTAGGAATTCAGCTTGTGTATTTACTTTCACTTGTATATAGCATGTGCTTGTTACATGAATTAAAAGAGGGTGAAAATGCCCTGTAAATTTCAGTGCCCTGACAGAGTTTAATGAAGTAATTTCATCCCTGTATACTCCAGGAGGCAGTTACGGCATCGTTAAAGCCAACTCATGATAACTATTGGTTAATGCTAATTGTTAAAACAGGAATCACAAAACCATTTTACTTAGTAAGGCTGTTGAATTTCAGTTCAACTTTTGAACTGTTTTATCCAAAACTTAAAATTTAACAGTCCACATATGGTCTTGAATATCCTTATGACAAATATGGGGAAGTCTGTCCCCAGTGCTCTGTTGCCTGTTCCACAGAGATTGTTTAATTAGTGTGTCCACTCCTCCTTTCTTCAATTGAAATAACAAACCTTTCAGATATTTTGGAGTTAAAATCAGAATATACCCAGCTGTCATCATGGAGAAAGGTAAGAAATCTCTCCATTGCTAGTATGGGACTTGATTTCAGTTCTTAGACCAAGATCATCCTTAGTAACATGCAGAGTGGAGTGAAAATACTTGTCTTTCCTTTGTCATGAACAGAAATAGGATTACAAAAAGCTAGCAGACACACTTTTCAGTAACACTTCCATGTTAACCCCAAATTTTAACAGAATGTGTTGGTTTTCTTCAAAAGTGAAATGTGGTTTAACTTCTGTTTTTATTTTGTTTAACAAAAAATCTACATAACAGTAATGGGAGTTTTGCTATAAACTTCCATGATTGAAATATTAAATTCAGAATTACAAGCTTCAAAGAAGTGCTTTCTTACAAAATAAATTTTTCAGTGAAATATTTCCATAGTAAAACAACTATTTTCAGGTGTGAGCAGCAGTGAAAGTAGACTGCTCCAAGACATGTTATCATGATCATTGTGTACCAAAAAAGCAATATAAATTTGGAACTCAAACGGCTTCAAAGGCTAGAATTTCATAATAATTTCTACAACTTTCTGACATTTCATTTTACATACAGATTTTTTCAGTTTGTTTTCTTCCATGCTTATTTTTTTCTAGCAATCTTTTTAGATTAATTATGTTCAAGTCAAACATACTTGAATCACATGGTTGTCTTTCCTTAGCATCTGTAGTTAGTTATGTACAATTCTCCAGTGGTATTCTCATACTTCGTTAGAATTGTAGTGTTCTGAAGAGATAGTTACATGTTCTGAAAGCAAGTGCTGTGAAGTGAGCAAAAGTGTGCTGAATATGGTTTAATCAGCTTCTCTCTTTAACAAGGTTCTTTGACTTCATATTTTTTATGTTTGGCTGCAGGACCACCTTTAGTCAACCCCCAACAAATTATGCAGAAGACAGTTAACATGATTCATGCCTTAAGAGTAATAAGTCTTTAGAGTTACTATTCTGTACTATACTAGAAGAATAGTAACTATAGTAGAACTATAGTACTGTAGTTGCTTTTCCAAAGGGGAGTATTTGTAACCACAAATGGTTTTAACATGTAGCGTAGCATATGGATTTCCAGATTTCAGCAATATTACTTTCTTATATGAATAAATACAAAAGAAAAAAAGGAATATAGTCTCTATACCGGAAAAAATAATGCAATATTTTCATCAGAAATATCTTCTGAGGTACCCCAAAATATCTCCTCCTCATGTTTGTGAGAGTAATGCTTTCAAATGCATTGCTGAAAACTTTTAGGTAGTTTTCCAAAATAATAATAGCAATTACTGTGATACAGTTTTGGAGGGGGGTTAAATTTCTCATTTCAAGTGAAACTATAGCTTTGTTCATATACAACTCAGGAGCAACTCTATAAAAATGAAGAGGAATAATTTTCAAGAAATAAGGAAATAGCATTTGCTGAAGCATATGGCAGTTGCAATCCTCGTTTTCCTTTTTGGCTGTTAAACCTTTAATCTTGTGTGCCTCTCAACAAGGCATTGATTTTAAGAAATGGAGTCAATTTTTTTGGTAATTTGGGATGTGTGTTACCAGCAAATCCTAGGGGAAAAAAACCCTACAGATTGATTCTTGATTCTATAGAATATATCATGTAGGTGTATTTTGAACTGGTTTTGTCTTTTCTGTATAACATCAAGACCAGAAACAAGTAACTGGTGAGTGGCTTTAACTATTGCCTTTTCTTATGCTTTTCCATGTCCAGTGAATGGAATATTCCAAAATGTTATGACAAAGATATGTATTTCATGCTATAACCTTAGAGCCTTAAAAATTGCTGTATGCCACATGAGGGGGTAAACGAAATATAGCAGACGTGTTTCTGTAAGAAGCATTTTAGGACTGCAGAGAATATTAGCACATATTCTGACACCCCTACTTTTGCTTTATGCAATCGTAAATGCCTTAGGGAAAGCAATCAATGAAACCAGCCAAACAAAATGTATGCATTGGGGAGGAGAAGGAGGGAAATGTTTGTCTGAGTTCTACAGCAAGTGAAGAATAGGAAGGTAAAGAGACTGAAACAGACAGGATTGAGAAGTGAAGGCAGGACTTTCACCACCTGCCTCTTGAAGGATGCAAGTCAGATGAAGTCAGTTGTCTATCACATGAATCAAAGTTTTAGCTTCAAGGTTATCCAAACA
Source organism: Phoebastria nigripes (assembly GCA_035582835.1). NCBI lineage: Eukaryota > Metazoa > Chordata > Aves > Procellariiformes > Diomedeidae > Phoebastria > Phoebastria nigripes. The sequence continues at coordinate 83,688 of JAYKAV010000386.1, read as the reverse complement.
GAGTCCTTTCTGTAGATGATTTATGCTACAGTGCTGTTTTTGAAAGGTATTGCAAAGTTATTCACTCCTCTAGTGGTAAGAAGCCTTCAAATTTCCTTCTCCTTTTGCTCTGGTATGGGTTGTATGTTTCAGCTTCTTTCTCTTCCTAACTACAGTGTACAGAAGGAGTGACTATACAGCCCCACTGCACCATTATCTTTTCCATCTTTTCATGAGGTAGATCTCCATTGCCTAAGCATTCAAAAAGCCTTTTGCTGTAAATGTTAACATTTTTTAATGTAAGTGATCAGAAAGTAAGCATATTCCATATGAAGTTTTAGTGTTGCTTGGTTGAATTTCTATCTTAAACAATTCAAAAACCAATAGGCAGGCTACCAATGCTGGCACTTTTAAGTATCATGACATTTAGATTAACAGCAGTTAAAGGGGAGTTCAGTTTTCCTTTCTACTACTTTCAATTTTTTTCTGCAAGCCAATGCTGGATCAGTGACAGTTAAGCCAAACTTTTACTGTTTCTTTGCAACTATAGCAAATTTATATAGAAAAAGAGGCTGAATAGCCAATATGGTTCAAAAAAAAACATTGAATATGAGAGTGTTCATATAAATGAGACTTTGAGAAATATCTCAGATGTCTCTGAGGCTGCCAGGAACTTTTCTGTTCTGTCTTCCCTTAGGAAAGCACATTTGTACATGCTGAAGTACAGTGTAAAATGTAACCATTGAATGCAAATCATTGTTAGCAACAAATTGATTATTACAGGAATAAAAAGAATAAAGATGTGCAACCAACAACAACAACAAAAAAAAGTTTTGAGAAATTTTATGCAGTGTTATGACCTGTATTTTCTCCTTAAGTGTTTTTTTCCCAGAATCTTTACAGTAGGGAACTTCACTAAATATGTTATTACTTATGTTGCTTCTTCAGTGTTGATTGTAGATGTTTTGGGGCTGCATCTCATTCTAAGGCATATGTGGAACATAGCACTCAAAAAATAGTGAATTGCACCCTAAATTTCTGACTTGATTTCTGCTTGCAGAGGTTTAGTTGTGGGTATAAATATGGTATTATGTGTAGGCAGTAAGATGCCTGAGAGTATTTTAAAAGGATGACAGTCGGTTTTAAGTATTACTGCTAACGAGTGCTGTTCCCTACCAGTGGTGCCTGGTGTCAGCTTGATATGACAGACATCAACAAAGAGTTGGACAGTTTGCCATACCTTTTTCAGGTTTTCTAGAAACTCGGACAAGAATCATTTTATGCTGAGTGAACTTTTAAAGCCCTTATTAACATCTATGAGTCCTAAAGGTATTACTATTAAAAAGTAACTCTTGTATATTTTAGTACGACGTTAATTTATATATATGCGGTGCTTGCCTGCGTACTCCCTATTTTAAACATTGAACTAAGTGATAACTTTTAATATTGTGATGGCAGAAGAGGCTGGAAATAGACATGTAGTCTTTCTCTTAAAAACAAAGAAAACAACTGCTCTTGGCAAAAAAGCATACTTTGAAGTGTAAACCAAGTGTGAGCAATTTCATTTGAAAAGATAAATTTAATTTTTTTAATTAAATTTATTAAATAAAAAGTTAGTGTAAAAATGGAAGTCTTTCACAACTTGGCTGAAATGGGAATGAAATAGCATATTTGGTTGACGTTATGAAACATCATTTAACATACGTGTTTAAAAAATGCAAGAGGAAAATAAGTAATTTTTTCAGTATCAAGCATCCTGATAATAGAAGACATTGCTCAAGTAACAGGTTTGGGGCAAGAATCATTYTAGTTCTAGGGATAGTTCCATTGACTATTTCCAAGATTAAAAATTTCTATCTGATACATGAATATATTCATATGAATTTAGAATGTTGTGCAAAAACATGCCTTTCCATGACTGAAACATAAACTAAAACATGATTGGACCTTCACTGATTTATATGTACACAGACTAGGATTTTTTAGGCAATAATAGCATATCATGTTACAATGCTGAGAACTTGTTGAACATTATTATAGGAGAAACAATCTGACATCCTTTTAATTTGATTTATTGAAATGCATCCTAAATTTTTTTTCACAGGAAGAGAAAAAATATGCATTTTACATTAATCCAAAATATTTGTCTTTTTCACATTGATTTAATCTGAGTCTCTGCAGTAAAATCTGCCATTGCCACAATATATTGTCAAAAAGTACATTTGATCTCATCAGTCTTTTCTGTAAGCACTCTGTATAAGAAGGTAGATTTTTTTTTTTTTTTTTTAATTATATATTCAATGTGTTTGATATTCTTTCACCTGGATACTGCTTTTTTGTTTTGTTTTATTTACAATTTTATTGTTCTTTTTGTAAATGCTCTTTGGATGGCAAGTAATCATTTATACACAAAAAGGTTTTGTTCCATAAGCCTGGCACATCACCACTGTTTCCTCTTGAAATGACATTAGTATGATGAGAGTTATTGAGTGTTTTGTTTATCTTTTTGAAGTATTAAGACTTAAAAGCCAAAATTCTGTCTAATATTTTTATTGGGGTGATGACAACAGCAATGATGATGAAGTTTAAATAAAAAAATGGAAAACAAATTCTGAAAAGATTATGAAAATTCTATATCAAGTCACTGTAGGATTTCAAGTTACATCTGATTACTCTGAAAATTAATCAAAATAATATTTTCATTTCTAACATTTCTATGTAGGTCTTCTCTTAAAAACATCTGTCTGAATGAAAGTACAGTATGACAGTTATTTGTAGAAAGACTTGCACTCATTTCAAATGGTATACTTCATTAAATTTGTTGATAGTAGTGCAAACTTGAATCATTGCAACTGCAATTAAAATCTGATTAAAAATATTTACCCATAGGATGGTGGATTACAGTAAAGTTTAAGTGTGAAAAATAAATTGCAGTTTTTATTATAGATATGTGAAGGTAGTAAATACATTGATTAATATACTAGAGACAAACTACATGTATATTTATGTTATTTGTTTTTTAAAAGCTGCAGTAAGGGACATATTAAACAAAAGAGTCAATGTCAAAACTTAAGGAAAAATACAGGTTTTAAATTACCTTTTAATTAGGATCACACCAATACATACTAGGGTTTTGTTGGAAACTTGCTTTTACAAGTCTGTATGTATTATTAGCTTTTGTTTAAAACCTCTTTAATTCTGGAAAGAATTTCCATTGTCTGTAAACAATAATAGATCAAAATTTAATGAAGTTATGTCAGAATAATATTATTGAATGTGATGTTATTATTGATGTATTATTCATGTAAGGTCTCCAGGAATGATTGAAAGAGTTAAAATGAGGACCATCTCCATAAATTTAACTGAGCCAAAGGATAACATTCCGTTTTTTCTTCTCTTTCTGCCTGCCCGCTGGTTTTCTTCCCTTTTTACTGTCCTCTCTAAGCAATTTTTATTATGCTTTCTTCTTGTCAAGAAAGAAAGAAAGAGGAAGGGAGAAGAGAGGATCCAAAATCTAAGTTTTCTTTAAAGATAAGTTTTAAAAAAAGTGTTAAATATCTCTTGAGACCCTAGGTCTTAGTTATTGAAATATCTTAATCATACAGGCATTAAATGGTGTGATCACTGAAAAGAACTGCAACTATTTAAACTACTTCAATGTGCATTTTTAGCGTAGCATGTTTGGCATTAAGTACAACATTGATTCTCTACCTTGCAAAGTTGTCATTTTTATGGTTTACTTGCCAGTTTTTTATTTCACTTTCAAATTACTGATTTGTAGTCTCTTAACACCATCCTAACATTTTTTACTTACTGTTACTAGCTATTTCTAGTATCTTGTAGCCTAGCTAGTGTGCAGTACTGCTCTTATACAATATATGGAGTTGGGAAATTGCTTTATAATAGGTTAGAAAGCTCTCCACTCTTAAATGTCAAATATTTCTCTTTTAATCTTATTTGTTGCAAAGTACTTGGTGGTTACTTGGCAAAGTATGTTGTGTGGGAATATAATGAGTGAATGAAACATGATAAAATTAATAACAGATGTTTATGTTTGTAATCTTAGTTGTGAAAAGAATAAGCAGCAAATAACATCACGTACAAGTATATGATTGCATTTATTTTGGGGGGAAGAAAAACAATTTAATGTAACTTTCTAAGTCCCTCTATATTCACAGCCAACTCCCAGTTACAGCCTTTGTAACCATGTAAGCAGTATAAAGTGTGTACGTGTATAGTAGAGAAGAAGAGTGGTTTAGGTTTGTTTATTGCCGGGGGGAGGGGAGAAATGTGTAGCACTTTCTTTCCTTCTTTGAAAACTTGTCCTTGACTTAAATTGACATGAGAAGCAAATAAATTGTGGGAGAACACAGAACAGGAAAATGAAAAGAGATTTCAAAGCTCTATGCTGTCTTTCTTAACCTCCTCAACTTTCAAACAAGAAGAGAGAAAATAAAAAAAAACACTCACATACTTCTCAAGGCTATATGCATTTGAGAACTTGCCTAGATAGAAATTCTGTTACCAGGTTGGCTTTCCTTTCATGCCAATTGACCATGACACAGGTTTGTTGTTTTTTTTTCTGGAAGCAACTATTACTGTGTACATATCCCTTTGAAAAAGAACCTGTAAGTAAGAGCCTGAGAATCATTGGAAGCTGGTTTTCCTACATGTTTCCAGATTCATCCGGAGTGTTCACCAATTAGTAGTAAGTGTTCTAAGATCATTGGACTGTGGCACACAAGTTATTACAGCAGCTGTCTAATACATGGGGGAAAGTGTGTTTCTCCTGTAAAGCAGTATGGCTCTTACACTGGCAGATATTCTTTCTAAATTCTTCCTGAAGAACACTGAAAAAGAAACCAGTAGATAATAATAAAAAAAGATTCTAAGCAATCTGAGAGTGTTTTGGTATAATAGCTAGTGCTGCTAAAGCTATTAGTGTAAGTTCAGAAAAAATTCAGAATGTGGCACATAAGAGAAGAAAATTAAATATTAGTTAAATAGCCTCAAAAAAAGTAAATCCTCAAAAGTTTCTTTTTTTATTTATTGTGTGTGTTTGTTTTTTAAGAAAAGTTTAGGAAGTATTCAAGGAGGAATTAAAACAGAAAATCCATTTCTAAACAGAGCCTTCCACTGAATGAAAGAGATGTTGTTAGGCATAACTTCTATATTTTCAGCAAATACTTTTACTTGCATAAGCAACTTTTAAACCTCTTTTCCAGTTCAGAAGGTTTGTAAGCCTCTTTTGCAGAATTAGTATTTTCAAAATAACATGAACAGGGTTATTTTTGCTAGAGTTTAATGATGATTTCTGTTCTTAACTGTTATATTAATAGATGGAATTTATTTTCTTTTTTTATATGTATTTGGAAAAACAGCACCCTTTCTTTACCAGTTGGCAGAGTTGTTCAAATTCCCCCAGAAGAAAAGTTTTCCAACTTTCCTTTGTGATTTTCTTTTGCTTTCAAACACTTCCAGTTTCTGAGCTGTTACTTTATTTCTCTAATGCCAGTATGGTCGTTTTCCAGGAGTGAAAATTTTTCTCTCTCTCTCCCCTCGCTGTTCCTCCTCTCCCATATACACGTTCCTCATGATGAAGAGTTTTGTTCTTTCCTTCAAAAGTTTTCTTTTTACCTGACAAGTTTTCCAAGTGGTAATTTTTCCATTCTGTCGTGTTTTAACCCCAGCTGGCAACTAAGCACCACACAGCCGCTCGCTCACTCACTTGCCGGTGGGATGGGGGTGAGAATTGGAAGGGCAAAAGTGAGAAAACTCGTGGGTTGAGATAAAGACAGTTTAATAGGGAAAGCAAAAGCCGCGCACGCAAGCAAAGCAAAACAAGGAATTCCTTCACTACTTCCCATGGGCAGGCAGGTGTTCAGCCATCTCCAGGAAAGCAGGGCTCCATCACGCATAACGGTTACTTGGGAAGACAAAACACCATAACTCCGAACATCCCCCTTCCTTCTTCTTTCCCCAGCTTTATATGCTGAGCATGACGTCATATGGTATGGAATATCCCTTTGGTCAGTTGGGGTCAGCTGTCCCAGCTGTGTCCCCTCCCAGCTTCTTGTGCACCCCCAGCCTACTCGCTGGTGGGGTGGTGTGAGAAGCAGAAAAGGCTTTGACTCTGTGGAAGCACTGCTCAGCAATAGCTAAAATATCCCTGTGTTATCAACGCTGTTTCCAGCACAAATCCAAAACATAGCCCCACACTAGGTACTATGAAGAAAATTAACGCTATCCCAGCCAAAACCAGCACATGTTCTCAAACAACTTTCTTATAAATCAGTGATGAAATTAAAATTTCAATTAAAAACTTAAACAAATTAAACTAGATTGAAAAATAGGTAGGCGTCTGACAATAGGTTTCAGAGTTCTTTCTGGCCTGTAAAATCTGCAGCTTGGGGAAGGGCATTTGGGAGTCTGGAACCTGGTGTGCAAGCCATGGCTCTGTAGATTTCTGGTCACCTCTTCTTCCAATAGGAACGTCTGATCTTAGCAGCTAACTGCTGAGTTTGTGAGTGAGTTGCTCTGTTTTAACAGACTAAACACTTTTATGTGGATTAGTGGAAATTTTTTTCATATCTAGTTCTGAATCAGAAGAAAAGCTCCTGTAGCACCATTACACTTCCATAGTAAAAGTCTACTTTTAAGTTTTCTAGGAATCAGTCTTTAATTTCGCTCGTTGGATACTTTTATTATTTCAACTTTGAGAAATGTGCTGGTACTTTACCTCATGTGTAAGAATCATCTGACATAAAAGGATAGTGTAAAAGTTTGCAATAATGACATAAACTGACTGATGCTCAGCATCAGTGATGCTCTAATGCTTACCTGATATACTGGCCAGCTTTAATTGTTGACTGATTTATAATGAGGAAGAGTGTGCTATTGATCCATGCAGTGCCAAAGCCTGAAAACTCATGGATGTAAAAGAACTAATGATGTTCATCTAATGGTTCTTGTTTACTTTGACTGAAGACATTTCTAATCCTTCTTATACATAGATTCTATAGTACAATATGGTCTTGTTTTCTGAGGTTTAAATATGTATGTCCTTGTATTCTTTCATTTTGAATATAAAAAGTGGTCAAAATGGAATAAATTTGGGGTTTCATTAGTTGTGAAATCCACTGAACTTGCTGTAATTCCCATTAAATTTTCTGACAGCAATATTGTTCAAAGACTAATCTAATCAATTCATTAATGTTTACGGTCAGTAAATTAGACTATGCTCATTTACCACCTCAGGCTCAATACCACTATTTCTGTTACGTGAATTTCATACGTTTTCATGCTCTGCTCTACTTTCTTAACTTGAACTGATTTAAATTCACATATGCGTTTGTTAATTCAGGAGCCTCTGGTAATTTTTCCTTAAAAATTCTCTGATGATGATTTTAGATTAAGTGTGTCCCAACCTTTTGTATCATTCATAGGCACATTCTGCCTTTGCTACAGCCATCTGTGAATTCTGCCGTGATTCTCTTGAAACAACCTAGGTTTAGCTTACTACTCTCATTTCTAGTTATTCTGAATATCTTGTGTGATTGTTCAGAGATAGCCATACCACAGAGTTTACCTCTGACAGTGGTGAATGTTTCGCTCTCTTCAGTTGTCAATAATCTGAGCATCTGCCAAATCAAGTCCATAATTTTTATTCTAACTATCATAGATGAATGCTTCTGAGCTTGCAATACCTTTTAAGGCAGACAAATTCAATACCAAGATTTGTGTAGTGCTTAACAATAAAATGATGAAACCTTGCCAATTCATCAAGCCTGTGATTCTGCAATCACACTCCATGACCGTAGTTGACATATTTATCTCCAATCAGAAACTGAACTGAAGATCCACTGAGAATACCACAGTGAAAACTGGGCAGTTGTATTAACTTGTCTATGTTCCTTGTTCAAGAAAGAAACTACTTCTTTGTGTCCTTGTACATACTATTGATTTCTCAAAAACAAAACAAAACAAAACACAACAAAAAAATCCAGTCCTGCTGATAATCAGTGGTTGTTGGAAAGAGTACATTTTGCCAAGTACTCACTGCAATTGACTTTTCAACACCTCCAATCTTGTCTCCAGTTAATTTTCATAATGGGAAATATAATTTTAATCCTGGTACAGTATGGATAAGCTTTTCATCTCAAGAGATCCAAAGCTTTTAAATGCCTTGAAAACATACTTTTAAGAACAGCAGGAATTAGCTTGACATAGCTTTGTCTGGCTGACATCAATTTTCACCTATGATCTTTGGCCAACATAAGCAGTTTCTTTTGGAGGCACTAATAAAGTAAGTGTATATGTAATATGAGAGGTGATTTATCCTGTTCCTCACTTGCATTCCTGAGATAAAATTTCTCTGCAACAGGTGACAATGGATGCTAGGAAAGTGTCTGGTATTCTTGATATAAAAGACATTCAGCATTTTCTCATTTTATTACAGCACTATTTTTTCAAGACCATTAACTGACAGAAATTTCTGAAAAGTCCTATTCTATTACACATCAGAGTTCTGGCCAGCTTTTCAAGTACTGGAGTAGACATTCATGTTAGTATTTATCCAAAAAGTGCTCAGATACTCTTTAATCGCCCTGTAGTGAAAGGAAATGGATGCACTGAAGTCCTGTTATTTGGGACTATTCCAAAATTATTTGTATATCTCTAAGTTTGTTGTGAATAAGAAGCATATGTGGGATAAAGAGTTGATGAACAACACGTCTGTGTTCTGAGGATAGCACCATCCCTTTCAAAGTACCAGTATCCTGATAAAAATGTTTATATGGGACCAAAAATCTGCATACCATCATACCACCTTCAGAATCAGGGAATGGGAGATCAGTAACCATGTTTGGTTTCTTGGTTGGTTGGTTTTGTTGGGTTCTCCCACACACACGCAGTAACTTAAAACTAATTTCGCTGTTGGACACTGGGAAAAGTTCGGGGAAAGTTGGTAGTGTGCTTCAAAGATGAGGCAGTTGAGTTAAATGTAGTCAGTTATTCTAAAATTTCCTCCACCCCTCCTCCAGTCTGGCTATCAGCAGAGTGGTCAATGATTCATTTCTGTTTATCTTGTTTGTTTGTCTTTGTCATGATACAGTCATTAATTGATGACCAACCCAACCACCATCAGTGTTTGAAAGAAAAACTTCTACGTGATCACCATTAACATAAACAAATAATCAAAGTCAGCTGACCAAATCCTGCAACAGTACCTTTATACTTACTAAAAAACTACCATCAAGGTGAAGGGTGTCTGTGTTCAGTCTCAGTAACACTGCAAATTTTAATTCTTTTCGTGCTGTTATTTCATCTTTCTATGTCCATTCTCTACCCTAACCCTGTTGCTGCTGATCTGTTTTGACACCTCAGATACAAAGAGATGAAAACTGTCAGTGTGCTCAAGCTCTGCATAAATACTATGTCAGTAGGTATAACATTGAAGTTTTGATGTTTGTGTGGAGTGGCTACTAAGCAAAAAATATTTTCTCTTTTTCCAGTCTTCTCACAATTTAATTACTCTCAGTTTGAAACATTTGACTTTATTAACAGCCAGTGACATGTGCTGTGTGTCTGCTAGTCTGTTAAACTCCTCTTACTGTTTCATGTAATGTCCTTTAACTATGTTAACCGGCATCCCCCAGGTAAGTCGGAAGCCTGCCTTTGCCAGGTAATATTCAGCGCCTCTAAGAATTTGCAGTAGCTAAATCGTGAGGTTTAAAATGAAAGGAGCGTTTCCATACACTGTAGATTGGGATGGCAGGCTCTATAATTAACCTTTGAACCTTGTGTCCTAATATGCACAAAACTTTCTTCAAAAATTCTGATAAACCTAATGCAAAAGTGCCTGCAGCACTGCCATTTATCTAGGAGTGACGAGATGACTCCTTTAATTGCAGTCTCATATTTGTAAGTGGCCAAACAGTACTGACCTGTCAGAAGTCACCAATCCATGAAATGTTAAAAGTTTCTGTGGCCGGTTCCTGAAACTACACTCACATCTGAGTCTTTAGCTTCTGTATATCATATTCTTCAACTTGGAACTTAATTAACGCTTTGCTGCTACGAACTGTAATGTCTGCGCGAGGACTCTTGCATATGTCCTTTCTGTAAGGAATGCTGAAGTACATAAAGTAATTCTGTTAAAATCTCTGTGACATAAAATGCAGCCTTTTACAACTACTTTAAGGTTGTAGTTTGGTACAGTAATGAAAGAATGAAAATACTACATAAAATTATCTCACAAAAAACAGGAGGTAAAATTTCGAATGTTATAAAAATATGTATTAGAGTACTCATATACATCTTATCTCTTCCATGTGATAAATAAAAAATTATGATTAATGCCTAAGCAATCAGATTGAGTGGTTTTAAAACACTGATAGTTTTTGTTTGTTTTCATCTGTCATTCTTATGGTAATTGCTACAAGACCAAGACAGGCCAAATTCTGGCCACTTAAAATGTTTCCTTATAAGCCATTATCTGAGCTGAAAGCAATTTGGATTCACTCTTTTTTATAACAGCAAGAAAAAGAAATCCCTTGGAAAGGGTGCTGTGAAATTCTTTGGGAAGATTTCACTAATCAGTTTGTGATTAATAAGGGGGGTTTCAACTATACAAAATACCTGAAAAAATGGCCATCCTGAAGAAAATGTTTGAAATATTTCCTATATTTTGATTGTACAATGCTTACTAAAATACCTGTATTCTTCTATATATAGCACCTAACACAATTGCAAAGTGCTCTGTATCACCTTTGGAGACTGCTGACAAGCAGCTGAGGCTTTTACAGTTAATGTCTAAAGTTTGTGAAAGTTACTCACCTTCATGGGTTTGAGTTTTTAAAAGGCACATTTTCAATTCAGTCAAAAATCTTAATTAACTGCTGTTAAATTTCTATTTACTTGAGCTTTTAACAGCATGTGGTGATTTTAAGTGGAACTTGTGTAAACTATAGTTCTATATTGTGATTTACATAATGTAAGGTAAAATGCAGATAGGGTCTTTTTAAGGCTTTCTTGAAAGTGAGTGCTATTGCGTTTAGTAATGTAATTCAGTTATTCTAACTTGTAGTATAAGCATTGGTAGACTTTGACTTCTACAAGCCAATGTAGTGAAAGAAAGCAACAACTGATCAACTGAAAACCCACCAAAGAAATAACGATAGAGAGAAATTTCTTATAGGTTTTTTTAATTATTATTATTTGTATTTGTTCTCATAAAAAAAAAAAAAAGGAAGGAAGAGCCTGTTTTGGTCTCTTCTTGGCATACAAGTTTTTAAACAATGAAATGCATTCATGGAAAAAAATGTCTACTAATCAAAAATATACAAATAAGCTACTACTAAATTTTAGTTTTAGCATTTAATGATAACATGGAAAGAAAGCAAAGATCTACAGTTAGCGTAATGGAAAATTAATATCATGATTTTTATCCCTTGGGTTTTCTGCAAGAGTTTCTGAAAGATGAGACATTAAGCTCTAATTTTAGATTTAATAATCTGGTAAATTTTGAGGAGAAGTTATAGTATTATAGCTTTACTGTTCTAATGTACTTGATAATCTTATTTATTTTCAAATTATTTCCTTCCTAAATACTTGATAACTTGATGCTCGATTTTTCAAAATAATTCATACTTGGTTTTCTGTGTAGTTTAAACTCAGTGTTATTAATAGAGGGTGTGCAAGTAGCCAGTTAAATGTGGAAAACATACTTATGGTTAAATAATATTTTCATTATGTTACTCTCTGTCACATCCTATTATATTTTTGCATAGTGATTGTACTATATTATTATATAAAAAGTGCTATATATTCCCTTCTTTTTTCCTATGATTTTTTCTTAATATAGGCACTTAAATGTATTTAATAGGAGGATGGAGTTCATGTGCAATGCAGTTTTGTAAATATATTCATTTTTCTGCTGCACTGAGAACAGAATACAAATTAAAGTAACAGAAATAACACAGTAATAATACAGAAATAATAAAGAAATAAAAATAATAAAGAAACAATAGAGTAATAAAAATGTAAAATTAAACATAAGAAACATGGACCTACTGATCTCTGATTGTATCAGACTGTCTAAAATGATAGCTAAAATTTAAAGGGAAAATTCTGTCCAGAAGTCACTAATCCCCTTCTCCATAAGGATAGAATGTATGTGTCAAATTTTAATAGTGCTGTTTGACTGCAGGAACACTGCTAATAAACCTCACTTACAGTGTACCAAAGGAACCATCTGAAACAACAAAAATAGCCTTTAACAATTCATATTGCAGGCTCCTAATCAGACTTTAGGTATATTTGAAACAGAAATCCACATACTTTTCTTGTCAATTGTCAAAGTCCTCATTAAAACTAAGATCATAAGTTACACATGAAAGACGGATTTTTGCCATTTGAGAATGAAAAGATGTTGGAGTCTGCATGTAAATTATGTTATTTGCATTTGCCTTTATCACAAGGACATTGAAATAATACATGTATAAAAAATACATTCATTGTTCAGAATCTTTTATTTTGTTGTGGTCTAAAACAAGTATCCTAAGGTTCTCCACTTAACTCACTCTTCTCAAATAATTTTGTAACATTCCCCTGCACATTTGTTTCTGTCCAGGTCCTTCAGAGAAGCTATTTCCTCTAGCAGGGAAGAGAAATGGCATCGACAGGTACCTGTTGAATTGAAGTTGAATAAGTAAATGGTTAGCCCTTAGGATCAAAGAAATTCCTATTGCCCAACAGGCTGCATTTCCTGCCCTTCCTTTGCCCCATTTTCACACCTTTGAGACTTGTTTTCTCAAATGACATACTGCATGCAATTAAGAAAGGGTTGTGACTCCACTTGTTGTATATACAAATAAATTTAAAAGTTTAAACATGTTTAAACCCATTAAAGTATGATTAAAATATGTTTGGGGTAGTTTGAAAGACATTCGACTTTGTTATCAAATCGATTATAAAATAGGTACATTTGTTTGCCAGCAATGGAATGAATATATTTATAAAATATCTGGTATAACTTATATGGCCTTCATCTTTAGAAGAAGGAGGAAAGCAAAAATGAAATGACTGATCAGACATGCAGTTATCTGTGCACAATGCAGGACTGATTTAGATTTGTTTCTAAACAAGTATCTAATAATTGCAAAATTATGTGTATATGTTGTATCCAAGTTCTAGTGGGCATTCAAATCAAACAGAGAAGGGAGTTTACATAGTGTGTTTGAGAGGTCATTGGTGTCAACCAACAACTGGCAAATTKTAAACTTCATCTGTTTGAAGTTTCAGCAATAATACTTCAAAAATATTATAAAAATCTTTGATCATGGAAATAATATCTAAAAGCTTTATCAAACAGTTATGTTGCAGATATTGATTATGTATGTCATTGCTTAACCATTTGAGGTCTAGAGAAAAAGCTTTAGAAAAACTTTCATGAGTCATATCAGACAAAGTGTCTGATATTAGATATTTTAGGTAAGTATCATAGATTCCCTTTTTGAGCAATTGTTTATAAAAAATAAAAGGAATTAAAATAATTACTGGTGTCTTTGTCCTTGTAGATTTTGTAGGAAGTTACACAGCTTTGCTTGTCAAGATCTTAGGGAAAGCAATCGTTAGTTCATCAAAGCCTGATACATGACTGACTATATTTTTAACAACATAACTTGCTCTCCGAAAAACACAAAAGTAGTCTGTCTATCTGGGTAAATGGAAGTAATGTTATGACAGTTTCTGTGCGTGATAGAGTTTAATTAGGGGAATTGACAAGGAAGTACTTTATGTTTTTTCTTTCCCCCCTGTGGTTTCCATTTTAATTATTCATTGTTCAAATTCTTTTAACGGTTTTGGAAATAAGCTGTAAAAATTACAAATATATTATGTTGATAAATGTTCTACATGCAGTAATGAGATGTACACAGGTGTCTGCTTAAGACTAGTTTTTTCCCTGTTGTCTGATCCTGGGGGTACCTTTCTAATGCTAGACTTTGTGCCACTGATCACACCTTGAGCCCAGCAGCTCAGCCAGTTTTGAGCTGACCTCGCTGTCCACTTATTTATCCCATGCTTCATTAGTTTGTCTATGAGGATGTTATGTGTTCAGAATGTTCTGGATGTTTAAATGTGACGGATTTATGTGCATAAATCCATGCTGACTACTCCCAATCACCTTCTTGTCCTTCATATGTTTGGAAATGGGTTCCAGGATTATTTGGGCCATCATCTTCCCAGGGATCAAGGTGAGGCTGACTGACCTGTACTTTCCTGGATCCTCCATCTGACCCTTCTTGAAGGTAAAGGTGACATTTGCTTTCTTCTAGTCCTCAGGCACCTCTCCTGATCACCTCAGTCTTTCCAAGATGATCAGGCGTTGGCCTCTCAGTGACACTGGCCAGCTCCCTTCACACTCGTGGGAACATCCCATCAGGCCCCATGAACTTGTGTATGTCCAGTCTGTTTAAATGTTTTCTTACCTGATCCTCCCCCACCAAGGGTAGGTCTTCTTTGATCCATACTTTTCTGCTGTCAGGCGCCTCAGATTCCTGAAGGTGAATTTTCTCAGTAAAGACTGAGGTGAAGAAGTCACTAATTACTCAGAGTTTTCCATATCCTTCAACACCAGGTGCCCTGTCCCATTCAGTAGTGGGTCCACATTTTCCATGGTCTTCATTTTGCTACTCATGAACCTGTAAACGCCCTTTTTGTTGCTCTTCATGTCTCTTGCCAAATTCGACTCCAAGTGGACTTTGGCTTTCCTAACTCCATCCCTACACACTCAGACAGTGTTTCTGTTTTTCTCACAGGTCATCTGAGGGATCTCTTGAACCCCTCTTTGTTTTTCTAAGTATGAGATTATTTCTTTTCCATCCATTTTTTCACTCAGAAATTTTCATGCATCTTCTGAAGCTGTTACTTTTGCATAAAAAAGATTCTTCCAAAATTTACAGAGCTACAATAATATCCTTCCCTTCAATCCGTGCTTCCTTTTACAATCTGCCAGTATTTTGATACATTCAGGTGACTCCTATGCAATGTTGGCTAGTGTTTCCTAGTGCTGTCTTTTTCTGTCCACCAAGAATTTTCTTGCTACTTTTTGAACAATAAATTGGAGAAGCAAAAGAACCTTTTGAGTTTATTATGTACCACTAGGATAAAGGGAAAAAGAATAGTTACAAGGACAAGTTTAATGGAATACATTCTTATGTCTACAACAGTAGGTAATTAAAGTACCTACGTTAAAGGCAATTCACTATAGCATGAATCCATGAACCTGCATTCTTTAAAGAGATAAGGAAAACCTGCATAATTTTAGTACACATTGCTTTTCCAGTGAAGCGGTACACTCTTTGTCTTAATATACTATAATTAAAAAATATTGAAGGGATGATAATGGAAGATAATGGGTCGAGATTAAAATGTTGCTGCTTGAATCTAGTCAGTTATGGTAACTGACCCCACACACTAACTTCTTTATTTAACTTGATAGTCCTTTTCTGTGTCATTTATTTCTTTCAAAAGCAACTGTTAAGCATTTCCATAAAGTCGTCCTGCAATTTTAATTTTTTGTTTATGTGTTTTTAAGGGTCAACTGAAGCCATAATTACTCCAACCAATGACAAATTATTTCATATCAGCTTAAGCACTGCAAGTTTTTTCGGCATACTTTCACTGATACATGCATGCTGTTTTCTCTTCTGAGTGTAGAAATCCCTAATTAGGTTACCTGCTGTTTATACTTACTAAGTTTTTGGACTTGTCTGCATGATTCAATGTGCTGATGTACTGGCGATCCCTGAGCTAGCTCCAGGGTGCTGGCACATCAGCAGGGTTTAGTGTGGTGCCCTGCAGAGATACCAACTCCAGTTCTAACATAGTATAATCATGTCTTCAGGAGGCAGAGATCAAACTAATAAGGCCCTCTGAGGAACACTTTTCTGATTCAAGGTCTAGAGCTAGCTTGGAGAGTGCTAGTTTGAAGTCAAGAGCAAAAAGCGATGAGTTATTGACCAGGCTGGCAGATGGTGTTCAGTGGTAGTTTCCTTAGCAGTTCAGTTAATCCACTTTGTATTTCTTGTAAGGAGTTGAAATCAGCAAAACTATCAATCTTGACATTTAACTTAAATTATGAATAACTGGGCTGCAAATTTACTATAAACATGGAATTACTTGAAATGAAATACGAAACACATCATTCTTCTGAACTGGTCACAGCTTAATCAATGGCAAAGAGAAGAAAGTATAAACTCATCCAGTAAAGGGGTTTGTAGTATCTGTGAAGGGAAAAGATACAGTCTAAATTCCAGTGAATATGCCACGGTAATCAAGGAAAAAACAGATTTTATTGCTACCCAACCAGAACTGAATTTTTTTCCATCCTAGAGAAAGAAATAGGTGAAAAAACGCGTCTTGTTACCCCATGGCATTTGTTATGGAAGTTAATATTTTTCTGGAGTATTGTAAAATAGAAGATGTTGCATTGTAGCTGGAAGGAGTCCATCTTTAATCATAGAAAGCAGAAGCTATTTGGTTCAGCAGTACGAGTACTAATACATATTATGCTCAAGCTAAGACGCCTTTTATAGTATAGTATTGTGACATTGCTTAAAAATAAGTTATTTGATTTGTTCCCTCTCTATTTCTGGAATGAATACCTGGAGTTCACAATTAGATTAGAGGAGGGAGCAGGGAGGAGGGGAAGGATAAGCAGGGAAATGTAGAGACCAGACAGATACAATCAAAAGCAGAGTATGTTTGTGTGGGTTTTTTTTAACAGAAGTTACTGACTTCTTATGTAGTTTGTTACACATTTGGAAAAAATCATGAATATGTTTTATTAAAGAAAATCTAGAGATAAACAAAATTATGAGATGAGATAGTTTCAAAACATATGAAGGAGTCCCCTTCTTCTCTTTAACCTGAAAAGTCTTGGTTCTGGTTTTTTTTTTTTTTTTTGGAGGTTCTCCTTAATCATCTCATTTGCAGATGTAACTGAACTACAATATTCATTATGTAAAAGGAAACTTATTTATGTGCTTTCTAGATTCACATATGGAGACCTCACTTTTATTCCAGACTCAGCTGCATATATTTCAATACAGAATGCCTTTGACAAAAGTCAAAGGTCTGAGGAAAGAAATTGCAGGAATAAAAATGCAAGTCATTAAATGCAGTTGTTATTATGAATGGAGAATATGTTCACAAATTAAACCTTGCATCTTTAGAACTGCTCTAGTACTCCCATTACTGTATTTTACCTGTTTATATTTCCCATATTAATTATCTTCTGGGAACTATCAATTTGAAATCTTTTAAGAAAGAGTCTGTACCATCGCATCATAATAATGTAGGAAACAAACAAAAATCTTTTACATGTTTTAGTCATTTTTCAATATTTTTCCACAAAATCTGACCTTAAAATGACACTACCCTTAGTTATCTGAAATATATTTTTATTTTCCCCACTCTGTTTATTTCTCTCTTCCCATTGTTGCTTAGGGCTAGTAAAAGGTCTAACAACTTATTAAAACAAGTATATTTGGATTCAGCTGGTGATTGAAGTGATATCATGATATAATTTCTGTATCATTGTTTTATGGATGAAAGCAAGATGAGAAGTATTTTGTGAACTTGTTTCCATTACTTGAAATAGGAGAAGAAGGAAAAGTTTTGGAAGAAGAATGATGAAAGTAGCTAATGCCATTATTGTCTCCGTCTACTAAGATTTCTTGTTTCCTAAAAAATTTTATACAGCATTTAAAACAGATTGAGACAGGATCTTCTTCAGTATGCCGGGCTGTTTGCTTACTTTGAATACTCATAACCTATTACTTTTGGAAATGGTATTAAATGGTTTTTTTTTTTTTTAATCTTCTTGCTCTTTCTAATCATCTCTAATCTACACCCCCACCCCCGTTTTATCTCTCAACAGCCCCAGCTGAAAAGCCTGTTATTAAAAAGGGTTGATTGTAGCTGACTGCTAGAGAAAAACCTGGTAGAGCAATTTGCGTGACTGTGGTTAGTATTAGGAATGACAAGAGAAATATTACTGGTATTTATTCTGACCATTACCTGGTTGTTGCCCAATGAATGAACTGTGAAAGGGATTAAATAGTGATTTAAACTCACGGTTTCCATTCTTTGTTCACAGTAGCAATCTCGTAACAGCTGGGTGGTTAGGTAAAAACCTGGACCCCAGAATAGATTCTTAACTTCCTTTAAGATGGTCAGAATTTGACCTTTTTTTTCAATACTGTAGAATTTTTATGTTGATTGTGGTGCTTCTAGCTTTTCCCTCCTTCCTTACTCCATGTGCATATCCTTTTAGCCCATAAAATAGCTGTGAAAATACTCTGTTTGGTCATAGATCTAAATGTAAAATGTGTATGTAATACATACACATCTGCAGAYGAGTATTGTTGTTTATGGAAAGCCTATTACATAAAATTTTAAAAACATGTGAAAAGGTTCCCATACAATTTACAGAGGTTGTTCCCCCAAATGTTCTTAAATACTGGATAACAGTGGTTTTAGACAGAGCAATTTTTCAGTAAATGTTTTACACATTTTTCAATATGTTTGCACGTTTTTCAGCTAGGAAAGTGCTTATTTACTATTATTTATTTTTTCAATAGTGTGTTTTAGTGACTCCTATTATTCTTAGGATCTCCCTTCTCTTGAGTGTGTTGAAGATACTCACGTTCAGTAGCTAATGCAGAAAAATGTAAGATCTAGTTAGGACTGAGTTTTGGGTTTAATTCTGTTGAATAAGGCAAACTTTTTTCTACTTATCCTAGAAGAGGCTACTCATATTAAAATTAGAACCAGAAATATGTCCCTAAGGTTTTCTGAAATTTATCTGGAAGTTATATTAATAGTAGGATTGCAGCAAGTAGTTACTTTGTGTCTCAGGCCCAAATCATATGAGAGATGAAACTAATAATTTACATTATTTAAAAATTATTCTAAGTGTGTATATGAAAGTGATGTTTTCCCATAGTAGGGATATGGGGGGTGTCAACATGGAAAAGTGTAAATAGCATATTATGTGTGTCACCCAGTTGAATGAATGGTTAAAAAGTCATGTCTAGTAGGAAATTATCACTATAGTTATACAAATCTTTTAAGCAAGAGTTTTTAAGATTGAGAATAAAACCCCATAATAGAGATAAGCTATTCTTCTGTAATTCAAACATTATACTAGTTTTAAACATATGTTATGAACTACACAAACCTTGTAGCTGCAGTCTCATATGAGGTCATATCTAGCTGTTGTGTGAAGGACTGGGGATGAAATGAGCCACAGAAAAGCTGCAGTTGTCACATGCCTCAACCACAGCAGCCAGTATTAATGGAGAGAGAGAAAACTGGATATACCCCTTGTCAGCATATATCCATAACAGAAAGTGGTGGGTGTTTAAATATTTCCTAAACTATTCCTTCTATTTGCTAACACAACTTTTCAATATTTCTTGGGTTAAGTTTCTGTTAGGATTTTTTCTTCACCCAAAGACATCTGTCTGTGTCTCTCCCTCTGTGGCCTTTTCATGTACGTGCATGATTTTCCTCCAATGTTATGGGGAACATATAGTCAAGTCACTGATATTTTTCCCACTAAAATGGAAAATGATGCTGTCTACATTACAATGTCTTGACATAGGTGCATTAACCCAAGAAGGACTGAAATACTGAAAGATTGAAGTTCTGGCCTATAAGAACACATACAAACACATTTGCATACAGAAAATATTGTGTGAATAGTAATACCAATAGTAGAAATAGATGATGCATAGTTCTGTGCAGGAAGATATGTAAAATATCTTACTAAAAAAACAATTCTTACATTTCAACATGTTGATGTGACAGTGAGTGTTTATATTATTAAATGTCTTATACTTCATATTATGTAGTTTTAATTATTGGTATCTGAGACATTGAAGCCAGGAAGAAAGCAAAACAGATGCATATCTATGAGATTATACTGACTATACTAGACTTGTATGATATACAAGACTATAGTATAGTCTTGAACTCAAAGGTAAAAATATAATGCTTAACATTTTACAAGATTTTCAGACAGACCCCTTTATAAATTGTTCTCTGTGTGTTTAAATTATTAATATTCTCAATTTGGATGAGACAGCTGCTACTGTAACTCATTCAGCTCCTTTCAGTATGATTATGTCAGGAAAAAAGTCTTCTGCCTTAATTCTGAGCCCCCCTGATAATTTTCTGTTCATGTCAGATTTGATGGAAAATTAAATTATTTTGGTCTTTCATGGAAAAAAGTACATTAAGTTGGTAGAATTTACTCACATGATCAAGTCTTCTGCTGTGTCTTAGGGCATTGATTGACTAGCTGAAGTCAATTGGCCTACTGGTGATAAGAACCCAACATGAGCTTTTTAACTTTAGGCTTTCATGGATATTAGAATAGCTAAAACTCAAAAAGGTAGTTCATAGTCAGTGTGTTTCTCAGTGTTTTCTATCTTTTTGTATTTGAGTCAGATTTTTACAAATGTATACAATAGTTCGAGATCTCTGTTCTCTTTGATTATTCAATAGGATTGAGTATGTTGTTTGAATCTGTCCATATGAACTCAACTTTCAAAAAACATCATAAATTTTATATAGTGACTATTCCATAGTAAAGATAGCTTTTATTTTTAGTGTTTAGCTTTTTCAGAGTTATTAAAATAATCAGACTTTTTTGAAAATAAGCTTCTGGGGGTTTATGAAAATGTCACATAGGTTGAGACATTATTGAATTGGAGACTAGACTAATTTGAAAAAGCCTCCTCATAGCTGAAAGCTTTCAGCTAGTATAGACCTTCCACGAAAACTTCACACTATTTGAAACAAATGCACTGAGTTTAAGGTTGCAGCTGTGTTCCAAGGTGTTCCTTGCAGAATGCTTGGAAAATTAGCAGCATTCATTCTCCTGGAAAATGTGGTCATTTTATGTAAGTGAAACACCAACGTAGATTCTTACTAAAATGGCCAAGAGGTTAGAGTGAGGTAAAGCCCGTCCAATATCAACTTGTGTTTAATGAGTTCATATAAATATTTTATAATGTTTTATCTGAAAAATGACACAATTCTTCCTGAACAATGTATTTGGAATATAAAACCAGTTTGGTTACAGGACTATTAGACTGTATGGAAGCAAATATCAGTATAACATACTCTCTTTGTGGCCTACTTCCTCATCTGTAAACTGGAGATGCTGTCCTTCTTTCTCTCTTATTTGCCTTATTTCTTTAGACTATCTAGGATTGCCTCTTGCCATGCAAATATCCTGATTTTTCTGCGACTATAGTATAACTTGCATACTTTAAAAGACAGTCTTTTATTAGAAAATATGTAATTCATAAAATTTAATACGATTTGTGTATCTTACCTATGTTATCAAAACTACAGTTTTATTAGGGAAATTGTCACAAAAGTAAAAGACTACTTGAAAATATGAATGTCTTGATGGGGTAGTGGTGTTGCCATGAAAGTGCCCCAAAAAATTCAAATTGCAGAATTCTCACTTAAGAATTAAGAATTAAGGCTTAAGCAGTCTTCAAATGCCTATTCCTGAGATATTTCAATTTGAAGAAAAGTAATTAAGGAGTTTCCCTTAGTTTCTTTTTTTTTTCCTGGAATGAGTTTGATTTTGACTTGTAGATCTGTTTGTTAGTGTGGTGAAATAATTAACTTGGAGTGTCAGAAACCACTGGATATGGGAAAAGAAAATTAATACTTTTCCTAGAGAAACAAAAGAAAACAAAACATTGTTTTCAGTAGGAGTTTTGCTCAGTGTTAGTAACCAAATACTGTAGCCATTTTAATTTTTTTTTTTAATGTGCTGCTAATAATCTGTCCAGCTGATTGATGCCTTAGTCACTTGTTATTTTCTTTGGAAATGGTGGAAGTTCACTTATTTCTAGAATGGTACATTTTCTTTTTTCCTTTTCTATCTTCCCCGCCCCTCCACCCCCGGCCCTGACACCTTAACTATTAGAACAGGATACCTCTGTCGGTTTCACTAATTGTATATATGAACCTTTTAAAAAGGTTCTTTTTATAAATCTTAAATTAAGATCAGTTCCATAGCATGCCATTTTTTTCCTGCTCCCATGCAGGTTCTTACAAGCATTTGTCAAAAAAACAATTTTCTTCCAACACTGTAAGAAAGATATCAGCTAGTTTGAATGGTAGTCATTTTATTGCTTTTTGTTTTACTTTTGAAGAAGGAAAATGCTTTTCCAAATTGCTGACTTCAAAGTACAGCTTGACTTGTAGAATGAATTTAACTGTACTATGGAAAAAGTGTATGTTTCTTCTGAAAGATTAATTTTCACTCACAGAATTGTGGTTTAACCAGGCTTTCAGCCAAACAATTATTTTAGGTCTATATGTTTTATATGTCCCTAGTCTCCAAAGAGATGTCATTAAAGCCTGGTAATTGTTAGTCTTTTGAAAAGGGCATGTAGTTATAAATAAATGCTTTAGCATTAATTTTTGAGGAACAAGCTAGGGGACTTATTTGTGTGGATTTCATTAATGGGATTTGCACCATGAAAAATCCCTGTGTTTTACATTGTAAATAACTTTTTGTGTGTTTGTCGTTTAATTTGTAGTATTGTTCCCTACTATGAGCTAGATAATGCAAAACTCTTGGAAGAAGGTAACATCAGTCCCTATTGTATGTGGTGCATACGTTGCAAATCCAGAGTCATATTGCAATGTCATAGGTCAAGAAAACATTAAGCTGGGAGCTGGGTGGGAACAAACAGCAAGCAAACAAACAAAAATCGTGTTCTTTGTTGTCAGAACAGATGGTACTTCCACAAATTTTGGCCATAATACGGAAGGTCTTACTGAAACAGCATGCCCTTGGCTTGTAGCCCTTGATTGTTTTCCCTGGTGGTTGTACCAGGCGTCCAAGGTTACTTTCAAGAACAGCTGTTTTGCACAGATTGTAGCAAATTTGATGTCTGTCTTTCAGTTCCAGGAGAAATCCTGTAAGTGTTGTTGAGATATTAGGCTGCTCCAGGAGTGTCATAAGCAAAACATATTGTGTGGTCCAGGACACATCACCATGAGTTAAATGTTGTTATTAGTTGATTGTTTAACCACCTTTTGCCGTTTCGGTCATTTTAAGTAGAGGTGCTGTTCTATTAAAATTCTCTCAGGAGTTCAGATGTAGATCATTTAAGATTTAGTGTTTGTTCTTGATGTTAATCTCTATAGATTAATTCCTATTAAAAGGAAAAAACAGAAGAAGTAGAAATGCCTCCCTCAGATAATTGTGCCAGTGCAGAGCATTCAAAATCATCACTAACTTTGTTCATCTTCATGTTCAGTTCTTGTTTCTCATTTCATTCTGAAATGAATCTGAGAAGAGTTTTGAACATGAAAAAAGTGTGACAAAACTGTAGCAACATGAGACACATAAATGTGTTTAATGAAATTTAGTATGAGACCACTCAACTCATTTTTACTTAAGGCAGATTTGCATGTGAATCTTAACATAAAACAGGATACAGACTGGGTAAGGTTTTACTTTACAGTCCTCTTCAGTTAAAATTGTGGTGCATGTGCATAAAAAGAATTTTGAGTGATACGGCTGTAAGTACCTGTTTTAGAACAGCCATTAAATTGAATCTATTCTAGAACATATATGTAACAGAAGTTTTGGGAAAAACAAGTTAGTGTAGTATGTCCACTTGTACATGCTAATACATTCTAATTTGTAGTTGATATTATTTTTCATACTGCATTTTACAGTTAGTTATCAACTGTCCTCACCGAGTTCTCTCACTTAACTATAGATAACAGCTTTTGAAATGTTGTGTCTGAAGTATGAACCTCAGTGCTATATAAATAGGACTTTATTCTAACTAATTCTGAAATACCTGTATTCTGAAAATGGCTGTTCTTGCAACTCTGAGTTCTGTTTTGCTTTTCTCTCAGCATTCTAGGGGGTGCAGTTTTTAAAGGCCACTGTCTGTCATACTTATTAAGGATTTTCTCTGTCTCAAAAAATCACATTTAAGCGAGAGGAAATCGCGTGAATCATTTTATCAAATAAGAGCAATGTGAAAAGTGTTGTACGTGCTTCCTCCACAGGCAAGCTTACAGTTTGGTTGTGTATAGAAGTTCCCTACTTTAATTAATCTTACCAGATCCACATTATATTATCTTTGGGAGAGTTTGCAAGGCCATTCAATTACTGTATCCCTTCTACTAGTTCTTCTGCCACTAAGATTTGAAAGTAGATTCTGCTTTATAGCTGGTATAGGCTATGTGCATCTGGACAGTTCCTGCTTTCTTTCCAATATTCCTTGGTTTTCTAAAGCAAAGTGACTTAATAACTATTACAACTAAATTGGTATTTCTAAAATAAATACTGTCTGCAGGATAGGACACATTAGTGGATATTTGAAAATATGATATACCTCATGGCATACATTAAATATGATTATTGTCCTTTTTTGCAACTCCTGAATTACTAAGCAGTTTATGTATGGTGCTGGATATTTATGCAAGATGCTTGAGAAAGGAGATGAAGCTTTTCAGGATGAAGAATAGAGAAGTCATTTCAATGTTTATTGAAAAGGGACATTTAAGATAATTATTATAACTGAAAACTTGCACCTGCTTCCTTTTTTGTTTCTCCTATTTCTCTGCTGTATCTCTCTGTTACTTTAATTCTCTTAAAGAGCTTGTGAAACTGTTGTGGTTTAACCCGGCAGGCAGCCAAAGACCACACAGCCGCTCGCTCATTCCGCCCTCCCCTCAGTGGGATGGGGGAGAGAATCAGGGAAAAAAAAAGTAAAATTCGTGGATTGAGATAAAAACAGTTGAATAAAACAGAAAAGGAAGGGAAAATAATGATGATGATGATAATAATAATAATGATAGAATATACAAAATGAGTGGTGCACAATGCAATTGCTCACCACCCGCTGAGCGATACCCAAGCAGCAATCGCTACTTCCTGGACCACGCCTCCCATTTATATACTGAGCATGATGTCACATGGTATGGAATACCCTGTTGGCCAGTTGGGCTAGCTGTCCCAGCTATGCTCCCTCCCAGCTTCTTGTGCACCTGGCAGAGCATGGGAAGCTGAAAAGTCCTTGACTAGTAGACTACTTAGCAACAACTAAAAACATCAGTGTGTTATCAACATTCTTCTCATATTAAATCCAAAACACAGCACTAGGAAGAAAATTAACTCTATCCCAGCCGAAACCAGGACAGAAACTTTTTAGAGTTCATAATTTCTTTCATTTCTCAGATCTTCATGTTTTGTTAAAGCTGTATGAAGATGCTTTTTGTTTCCTTTATGATAGTTTATCAACTGAATATACCTAAGGCCAAATTGTATTTTTAAAATAATCAGTTCAGTGTACTGATTGAGTCATGTTCATGATCATCAGAGCAATGTGTTTTTTATTGAATGAAACTTGTTCAAAGGTATGGCATTTTTCCAATTTTGAAAGAATTTATGATTCTCATAGCAAAGGTATCCATTTGCAGTCTGGTCTTCTCTTATTTCATGCAGTTGTTAGTGGAATAACTGAGCCTCAGGAAACATGGTGAAGAAACATAAAAGATGGTGAAAAGGGGACACAGCAAAACATAGACCTACCTACATCTAAGTCAAACACTGGCTAGTCATACCCTGGCTGCACTGTGGTGGGTAGAGAAGTTAATATGCAAAAGAACCTTATTGCCTTGTAGATTAAACACGTTTTAAAATATTTGGTTGAGTATTTAAGTGGGTTCAAGTTTGTATCCTAAGACCCGTTTTAGCTGTCTTGTGACTACTTAGTTTTCATAGTCAGTAGATCTTGTGTACTGTTATTTCATTGGAATACTTTTGAAAAACTCTAAAGCCATTAAAACAACAATAAAAAAAAAAAAAAAAAACCTAGAAAGGACTCCAAACAATATTCCTTCCTCACAAGATCACACCATTCCTGCCTAACACACATACATCAACACATACATGTCTAACCTATTCAGAAAGACCTCTAATGATGGTGGTTCCACAGGCTGCTGAAGAACTTGGGAGTTCAAGATGATAGGGGTTTAGTATTTTTTTCCAAGTATCTAACCACATCAGCAAATAATTCTCAAATTATCAAAGAAAGAAAGGACACACAGTAAGAAATACTGCATCTGTTGTTGATTTCCAAGAATAAAGGGAATGTATGCTGTAGTCTGAGCCTTTAAAAAAAGTGAAAGTGATCCTCCTGAAAAGTAGAAGTGGCTGGAAGGTACCAACTGCTCAGTCTCCTAGTCATTGCTAACACTTTGTGCCAGGAAGCATTTATGTTGCTTATAACCTGTTTTTTAGAACTGGCTTGTTTTGTTGTTAGTTGCCTCCATAGTTGTGAGAGATTTTGATTGTCTTCCACGTAAAGAAAATCTTCCCCTTTTATGGTTGACTTGGAAGATTTTCTGGTTCATCTCTTCCTGGTGGTTCTGTGCTAAGACAGTTTTATGACATTTAATTAGCAGGGTAGCATTTTCTTAATGTAGTTTAATCTGGATCTGGTTTGGTGACATGATTTGTCATATTTTACTAAGAAAACTGAACAAGTCTGCTACCTAAGCAAAATTAAATGGGTAGGAACTGGCTTGATAGATATATTTCTTAATTTCATGCTGCTCGTTATTGTCATTTTAAAGACTTGGTATGCAGAAGTCTAAAGCAAATCAGAAGTGTAATAATTTAGCATGCTTTCTCAGTTACATTTTTTTGTCTACTGAACAAGTCCAAAGAATAAACTAATGCAAAAACTATTTTCTCTCAGTCTTGGAGGTAATCCATTAAAGTCATAAACAGAACAAAGTTGAGGTTTTGCAGTGCAAAGTTGATGACTTACACTTCAACAAAATAAAAAATGCAGCTTAAGTTTTATAAAGATTATTCCACAATATGTTAAAAATATAGAATTAAATTCATAATTACAGTTTCTATGCAATTGGACATATTTGCAGATTTGAAAATTGTATTCCACTTTTCCTTGAACTTTCTAGTTGACTTTCTTTTGTATATTATGTTTTATTCTCTTATCCCACCCATGAAACAGAATTGCTCGATTGCTGTGTGCTCAATCTCTAATTTTTTATAGTTTTCTACAAAGCTGTAGTTTTTTCTGGTTCCGACAGGATGGACTGAGTAGCACATATCTACATTTCCCTGTGAAATCTTGAAACATCTGAGGCATGAGGAAAATGCATCTAGAATCTTTGTGTTTAGAAAGACTTGGAAAAGAAAAGGAATGGCTGAGCTTTCAGCAAAATCAGGGACCTCAGGTCCAGCCTGGGCTGTGACTAGGGCTCACCTTCACCTCTGTGCAGAGCCCCCCAGCGGGAGCACTCCTTGGCAGCAGTGTCTCCCTAAACTGGCTTCAAGCTCCCTTTAAGCACATAGCATGCTGGGACAGGCTAGCTTGCATAGCCTCACTAATCCATACAGTTATAGGTATAGATTCCACTTGGGGGAAAAAAAAAATCACAAATCCTTTTTTCTCAAATGTTGCATTATAAAGTGTAATTGTGTATGTACTTTTTCTTCAGTCATGAAGCAAAATCCTAATATTGTATACTTTTTACACAATGTTGTCTATTCTTTTCTGTTTGAGGCTGTCAATGAAGAAGAAATTGGTACTTTAGAAAGATACTGATACCTGTTTTAAGAAACATGATATTAGGAACAAAATAATTGAGTGTTCCTTAGGGGGTGGTGTTGCTAGAGAAATGCAGTGTAGCAATTTTTGATAACTTACTTAAAGTCACATGCTAAAATTAAATAGCTCCTTAAATGTGTCTATACTATAGAGGAGGTAATAATACTGGACAATGCCTGAGGAATTGTTTAGTATGTTCAGCAATCAGCTTAATCTGTTAGTAGAAATAATATCTACATAATGAACTGTTCAGTTAGGAAAAAATACTTTTTTCCTAATAATAAAATAAAAATATTTTTATTTTATTTAGTATGTTGGTCTTATAATGTCTAAAAGTTATTTATGTTTTACTTTATTAAAATCAGGTGTTATAAGACAGAAACAGCTCTTACTTGTTTGATTAAAAATAGCAGCAATTCTATCATATACAGAAGTCTTAAAATGCAGTGCTTCTCTTAAGATTTAATTTGTTTTTATAGCACTAAAACCACACAGACTAAGTGACAAGAAAGTTTAAAAAAATCATGCATGGATTAGAAAAATGTGTGAAAGTGCTTTGGCTAGTGAGGATGGCAGACTGACAAGGAAGCTATATTCAACTAAAATGGAAAAGGCTAGGAAAAGAAATTGAGAATGGAATATAGAGGAACTGAGTCTTATTTTTTTAGGTGGAAAAAGGAAGATGCTTATTCTCTCTTGATTTTGCTAAAGATTATTGTTATTATCTGAATACAGAGTAGCCAGCTGGCAGTTTTTGTACTAGTCACTACTGGAATCAGGAGTGCTGCTGGCTGATTATAATTGCAAGCATTTTATTAAACCAAGTGAAGTACAGAGATGCAAAAGCATTCTTTAAGAGACATCCTGGCAGTAATCACACACACACACACACACACACAAACACACACACACACAAAGTTGTTGTGGCTAGATTTTCTTTGTTTCTGTTTTATTCTTCCTTGAGTCCCTTTGTGAACAAAAACAAATAAATCCAGGACCAATATGTTTATGGCTGTGATGGATTATTAGCAAGAGTAGTAAAATTCATCTTCATACAGGAGATCATCACCGGGCTATGAATGACTTAAGAGATAACTTAGTGCCCTAATCTGTCTGCTGAAGTTAATGCATAACTGTACGTGGGATTTCTGATAGAGGAGGGGAATAAATCCCCTTCACTTCTGAAAGAATGTTCATTACTGACAGGTAGGAAGGAAGGAAAAAAGGGAGAAGCAGAACAAAACTTAAACTAAGACACTGAAGATCCTTTAATAATCAAAGGATCGGTGGCTTATTTACTCAGTGACAAATTTAAAACAATGGGTTTTGTCCCTAAAAGACATTGCAGTGTTGGGTTTGGGAGATGAAAGAGAAAATAAAGAAGGAATTGATTGGTTAGTCTGTCCTTACCTGTTATGATAATGTGAGTAATTATCACATGCCCTTTCCCTCTCTTTCATCTGGGGCACTGAATAATATTATCCATAATAGTTGTGTGATTTAATGATGGTGAAAAAACAAACAAAACATAATTTTTGAATCACCACATTATGTTAAATTCACAGATGTTATCAAATTAGCATAGATTGAAATGTAGCTGATCGTTTCACTGACTATGCTTTTCTTTCTTGCTTTTAAGTTAATATRTGTAGGCATTTGTGGAGTTTATTTCTCCCTAGGATGATGTTTTTCAAACCTTGCCATTTACCTAAGTAATCATTCTGTTTTCATTTGCTGGTAAATGCAACTATATGAAAACAGGCAGATGAGACTACTGACCCATAACCAGCTATACTGCCACTTTTAAACCTTTTGTTTTCCAATTAGGCTATCCTAATCATCCTTGTATTTCTTCTTAAGTTGCTGTGCACAGCTGAAGTCAAGGACAGAATGGTGCAATGGCTGATTGTAGGTTTGATTATCCACTGTACTGAGATTTTCTTATGCCGCAGAAATTCATGAGCTCAGGTCTATCTTGCATCCCTGATTACATTTGCAGTGGTAGCCAGGGTACTTTTTAGTCTTCAATGACATCTACACGTTGTGCAGGAAAGAATGAGACAGAAGAGAATTTTAAAACATGTAACGAGTTCACTTACTCCTGCAGTCCTTAGAAGAAAATTTCTTTGGTGTATATCATTGTTTTGCACAAATACAAACATAACACCCTTGGTGAACTGAAATAAATAAGCAAATGTGTTTAATTATAAATTATACATCACATTGTCATCTCTACATCTCCTCCAACAGTTGTTTATTCATCTCATGCAAATCAAACCATGTTTATATCATCACAAAATCTGAGTTTTAAAAATTAAGTTTCCTCAGCATGAGGACAAGCTGACAATCATAGAATTTTGAACAGCATACAGGCGTTCGCACATAGTTATCTTCTTATCTTTTTATTTTCTCTGTTCATATTTATTACCGATTCAAAGTCTGTTATTTCTAGGTGGTTTCTGAGCAGCTGGTATTGAGAATTTGGAAGCCAAGCAAAATTCCTTTAAGTCCATAAAGCAGTTTGTTCTCAGTAAATGTGAGAAAAATCTGGGCCTTCCTTCTTCCAGAGCTAGGTAACCATCTCAGAGAGCTGAAGTTTTAACTGGTATATTTTGAAACTTGCCCTTCTTTATCTTATTTGGAGGTTCATCTTACTCCTTCCTTGTTTCTAGACTGCTTGCTTAGATTGCAATTAGTCTACCTCAAAAGAGATCAAGCTCTTGTGCATGGAAATGGGATGGGTTTGTACTTACCTGTCAACCTTCTACAACCAATCATGCAGGTGCACGCACCTACTACATATGTTGTAACTCTAAAATTTACTAAATGATGTGTTTTGTGCACGTCCAGACTAGTTGAGACTGTTTCCCATCAAAGGCACAATGGGATCTAGAACTGTTGTTTGCTTAAGTCCCCCAGGTAGGCAATCCCCTAGGTGTGCCAGGAGGCTGGGTACGCTGTGCACACACACTTGGGAGCAACCAAAGTGCAACAACTTTTCTTTACGGCACAAGTGAAGGCAGAGATTTTAGTACTTCACTTTTATACAACATCTGAGTGATTAGAACTCTTTTCCAAGAAGATGAAGGCAGTGGGTTCAAATCAGTCCAAGAAATGCAAATGGTATCTTCTCCCAAACAGCAGAGTTCGAAGCAGAACTCTGTCCTAACTGTCAGGATCTATGACTCCTTAGAAACATCAAGGATAACCATTGCTGAAATATTTATAAGTACCTTGTCCATGTTGTAAGACTTGGAAACACAGTGTGGACTTCGTTCTACTGCTGTCAGAAGATCTTGATTCAGTGTTGGTAGGTCAAACAAAAACAGTCTTTTCAGTCATAAAGTAGGAAAAATGCATACTTAATTTCTAAATGTACTAATTCTGAAATAACAATATGCCAAATAAATGCAAAATGAGAATTTTCATTCATGTATAGAAAGTAGATTTCTTTACATGAGACAATATAGCTGATAAAAAGTAATCACTATTTATTATAATTAGGATGGCCAAAATAAATATGCAGCTTTAAAATATTTGCAGCTCTGAATCTTGTTCAGGTATACATAGATAGTTACATAAGAGTTCTAGCTGGGTGGTTTTTGGGTTTTTTTTTGGTTTTTTTGTTTGTTTGTTTGTTTTGTTKTGGTGTTTGTTGGGTTTTTTTTGTTGTTGTTTTAGATTAAAAATACCTTATATTCTGAAGGTATAATTGCTAATCAGCTGAAGACAATTTTTGAAGTGTACCAAGTGGTATGCTYCATTTATGTATAGTTCTCTCACTGCCTTTTGGTCTGCATGCATACAGGGTTATGTACCTTTAGACCAGCTTCCTGGTTTTTGCTAATATAATTAATGAGCTGAAAGGTTTTTGAAAGCTAGGTTAAATTTATGCTTAGAATAGCAGCATATAGAAAATGCTTAGAATAGCAGTGTCTAAATACAGAATTGTAGTTCACAGAAAACTGTCCAATTACCATATGTTTTTAGACTGGACCAATTGTACATGATTATCACTTCTTTTATGTATTTTAACCTTTATATGCATGTAACAGACAGATAACTCAGCAAAAGGTAAATAAAAGACAACAGATTTTTTAGAAGAAAAAAGGTCCTTTTTTTTAATATACTTTGCTTCTTGCAAAATTACCCTGGAAATTAAACTCATATACACACACAGAAACACACACACACACACACACTGCAAGTTTGGTTTGTTATGTTTGTCAAGATTCATCAAGCTTACCTCTTCAGTCCCTTTTATAGGAAGTCCTACTGAAGACAACTGGCTTTTCTCGAGGCCGGAGGGGAGGAGTGGATGGTTTTTTTTTTTAGAGCTTTAGGGTAAGCAAATATTAACTTCCTTAGTTTTATGCTTTTTTGGGTCTGCCATTGAAGAATGCATCAGCTGTCACTATCAGGAAATACAGATTGCTAACACCAAGGTGGTTTTGGTTTTGTGCAAATGAAGAGTATTAGAGCTGGCACTACTTTATCAGAATTCAGAAAATAGGATTGTCAGCTTAACCAGGATGAGTGGCCAGGAGCTGATTACCTGGAATGCATTTAACAGCATTTAAATTCTGTTTTATCAAGAGCTGTGAAACCTTGTGTTAGATTATAGGGACAGCCGTATGCTGACTTGGCAGGGTTCTTCAAAATATTCCATTAATACTGTGACCAGAATTAGAGCTATATAGAGAAAACTAAAGCTGTAGTAGTAGCTTTTGGCACCTTTTTTGTGCACTTAGCACAAAGTGGAACCCTTGCAAAGTGGGATATCAAGGGTTCTAGCTCACTGAAGTTCTAGCTTGCTTAATAAATTGTCATAAATACTTGATATGCCAGACGTCTTTAGGAATAATCTATCATGAAAATAAAACAATTTTGTCCTTAGCCTGTGTGACTTCTAACAGAGAAGCTCTTTTGGTGCCTGAGAAATGAGACATATTCTGACATATGAGTGTAACCAAGAGTTCCATATTTCCTACAAACCTGCTCTCTACCTACTTAAGCCAGGACTAACCCTACACACCATTGTTTCTCCAGTGTTGAGGCCCAACAGAGCACCTCTTCTCATTGGCCTGTCACTTGGGTCAGGAAGTTGTCAYTGATGCTATGCAGGAACCCCCTGGATTGCTTATGCCCTGCTGTGTTGTCCCTCCAGCAGACAATGAGGTGGTTGAAGTCCCCCAGGAGGACCAGGGCCTGTGAATGTGGGGCTGTTCCTAGCTGCCTGTAGAGGGCCTTATCCACTTGTTCTTCCTGGTCAGGTGGCCTATAGCAGACACCAACTACAATGTCACCCTTGCCTGTCTTCTCTTTAATCCTCACCCATAAGCTCTCAGTTGGCTGATCATCCATTTCCAGGCAGACCTCCATGTATGCCAGCTGTTCTCTCTTAGTATGTTAAGCATCCTTCCCCCCGCCCCCCCCAGTTATCAAAGAGCTGAGTAAATATTGAGTATATCAAATAATGTGTCAGGAAACATTGATATATTGAGAGAAAACTCTTATTGAAAAGACCTGTTACTTCTTTTGACAAGTCAGTCACACAAGTTGATATATGTTTTAAAAGGTGCGCTAATCCAGCATACAAGGAATGAAGCTAGAGTAATTTCTGCAGTTCATAAGCATTTGCAAGCTGTTAAGGGCTTGTTGGATTTTGGGGAATGGAGATGGGAGTTATACAGGTTTGACTATATAGCTGGCAAGCCATAGGATCTAAAGGAAATACCAGCTTGCATTTTATGTATTTCCAAACTTTATACACATGAGTCCAAAGAAGAACCTTTTGGCTGAATGGCTTTTTGATTTAATTCCTGAAATACAACTAGAATCATTGGATAAAGTCTGAAAAAGCTTTGTTATGTTAGAAGTGTTGCAAACTTGTCCATCTCAGTGACTTCTTTTCTGATCAGATTGTCAGAAAAAATGCAGTTTTCAGCACCGCACCTGAACCACTTGGAGGGTGTTTTTTCTGTTTGTTTGTTTGTTTGTTTTTTATTCTGAAGTCTTTGGAGAAGCCATACATACCTTGTCTTTCAAAGTCTGTTTTAGAAGGCTGCAGTTCCCTGTAAATTAAACCAGTGGATTTTAGCGTGAAAAGGATTGGCAATTGCGGGTTAGACTCTTTATTTCACCTGGAATAGGGAAATGAAGATTGATTTTCCTGGTGTGCATGAAGCAGTGATTAGTGCTGGGAGCTACTTATTCAATTAGAGAAGCAGTTAGTCATGAAAATCAGGGCTATTTATGTTGGTTTCTAGAGACACTTCTCTCTACAGAAGGAATAGCGTTCGAAGCTTTCTGCATATCCTTCCTTTCCCATCTCCAGTACCTAGGGATATGTACTAGGTGAGAAGTTTTTGCAGCTATGTTAGGCAGAAGAGGGAGAATGCCTGTGAGTTTAAGAACAGTCTAAAGAGGAGTGGTCCCATACAGAAAAGACAAAAGACATCCTACAATGGGAAGCTGGGTGACACACACACATCCCCATTCTTACCAAAATCTATGGCTTCTGCAAACCCCTGCAAGAGGCAATCATTCCTGCAGAAAATGAATTCTGCCTAATTATCAAAGAAGATGTCTTAAATTGGCTCTGAACCAAAACCAAAGCCTGTTAGAATAGGAGGAAAGAGAGGTGAAAGGAGAACTCAACATAAATTACTTACAAACTGGTTTTGGTCATTGTGTTTTAAGGATACTTAAGCTCTATTCTTTGCTCTGTCAAGAAGTTCTTTTGAGCTCTTGGACAAGATACTTTTCTTCTTTKTGCGTCAGTTTGCCGAGTAAAATTGGAGATTCTCCATTTTACCTTTTTTTAATCTTGTTCTATTTATAGCATTCTTCACATGCATTCACCGTACAGCTGCCTATACAGCTTCTCTACATAAAAAGTTCTGAGAGGAGGGGGTCACTCCAATGCAAATAATGATAAAATGCAAATAATGCATGTATAAATGCAAATATATATAATGCATATATAAATGCAAATAATGATAAAAGACCATTTGAAAATGTTAATGTCTTGATGTTGTAAACCTATGATTCTCTTTTGTAAAATCTTATGAGGATAGAATAATAAGAATAGAAAAAGTCAATGGGGCAGAGAGTGGTATAACGTTAGGTATGTTTCAGAAAGTATTACCTACTTAAACATTGTTGGTATAGTAAAATGTAGATTTATAACAGTTTGATGGGAATTAGAAGGCTAACTGGATTTTTTATTAGCTTTGTTAAATGAGACAGAGTTGTAAAGTACTAAGTAGGCAGTATTCAGGTTGTCGAGTCTACCCAAACCCCAGTTCTCCACCGCTAACCCTAAACTCAACCTCACCCTTGATGTCTAAAAGCATTGCACGTTTTGGAGCAAAGAATGCCTAACACTTTTACCTAGTCTTTCCCATTTATACTCAGAAGCAGTCTGATTGCCTGTTCCGTCTCTTTTGTGATTTGGAGACTGAAAAGAAACGCCTAATCTCTGCCTAGGCTCTGTTGAAAGTTTAACACAGAAATGACGCTAATTCATTCAGAGTACATTGGATTCAATGCAATACTCACCACTTTCATTTCAGAGCTTCAAGTGATTGGGGGATGGGGAGAAGACCTATTTCAAAATGTGTTGATAATGTGAGGACTTGTTCAACCTGAAGAAATTTCATTTTATGTATCCTGTTTCCTGGTTACTGCTTTGAGCCTGGACAGCCAGATGCATACTGGCATGAGGATACTTCACAGACAGTTCAAGCATGGCTATCTATGTTACAGCCAAGAGTGAAATAGGTGGCCAAACGGAGTTAAATGAGAAGGAGTCTGCCTCTTTTTCCAGTGGCGGTTGTGCATTCGCTTTCATTTTTATTAAGTGGAAAAAAACTTACATGGTCCTTTGAACAAGAACAGGGACAGTTGTCTTATTTTGGTGTCTGCTTCCCTGTCTGAAGTGAGAGAAGTATTTTCATAGAACCACAGAATCATTTAGGTTGGAAAAGACCCTTAAGTTCATCGAGTACAACCGTTAACCTAACACTGCCGAGTCTACCACTAAACCATGTCCCTAAGCACCACGTTCATTACACATTACATTAAAGGGAATAGTTACTCATTCACACTAAAAGTTTGGGAACACAGGCAAGACCTTAAAGGGGTGCATATGGAAGTGGATGGTGCTCCATTGTTGTAGGACAGTTGAGTTGCTTCATCTGTTGAATTAGAATCTAATTTTATGGTAAGTTGCATGTCTGTCTAGAGTCTCATATATTAATCAGATGCAGAAATGATTAAAGAATGGGGCAACAATATTTTAACACTAGTCCTGAGAGAATTGTCTGTGTATTGTGTACTATGGTAATGAAATGAGAACTGTATTTTTAAGACACTATTCTATTAGATGCCATTAATAAAACTATTGCTGTCTACCAAAGAAATAAATACTTTTTCTCCTAGTTGGTCCTGACTAGGTCTCATTTGGAGTACCATATTTATTCAGTATAGCAATTTAAAATGACAAATTGAAGCTTAAATGACAGTTCAGAAAATGAAGCCTACGAGGAAGCCTACAAGTGCAGAACTGTATACAGCCATCATAAAAGAAAACAAAAGGGAGAAAGAAAATTGATAGTATAGAGAAAGGAAAATATTTATAAATTGGGCAAGATCCAGCAGTTGTTTGATAGTAGGAGCGGAGAAGGTAGGCCGTTATGGAGAGTAAGAGAGAAAATATTAACAGAGAAATGTATTAAAATGCTTGGTCTCTAGAATGAACCAAGCATATTCTACAGCTGCTTTTGCTAGAGGAAGATGCTTTATTGAGGCAACCAGCACCAAAGACTGATAAATAAACAGAGGTGATTTTTTTTTTATTCATGTTTCATTAATGGGTTTATTATCAGTATGATTGTTCAAGTAATGCTGCAACATAAGCCTAGACGTTTATTTTGTGGTGTCCTATCAAATATGTATTATCCCATTCTAAATTGTTTATTGAAATAAAAATAAGAATTTGTGTGGTTCTTAAGATACTGTTCTTCCATTGACTATACCAATTGTCAATTTCACTTTAAGGATAGTTAAAAGGTTCACGTTTACTGCTGCAGTGTCATGACTGTAGGTGCCAAAGAGGTGCTCTCTGTCAGGGAGGACTGCAAATTTCTGGAAATATATTTTGCAGTCACTCATTTGTGCCTTAGTGATTTTTGAAATATTGGTAGATAAGCGAAAATGTTGACATCATCTAGTGTCAGAGATAATTTATTGGTTAGTTAATACCATACTTTTCAAGTTTCCTGAAATAATGATCCATTTGGGGAGTGGCATCTGTTTTGTATGCAATAAACCACCTTCAGTTTGGCAACCTGTTAATCTACTTAAGTGCACATAGAAAAGCATGTTAATCAGTACATTTCATGTCAAATGTGTCTTTGAATGCTCTGTTTTCATTCATGTTATCACGCAGATTAACTCGATTAGTGGACTTTTTTTTTCTTTTAAGACATAATGGATAGGGTGATGAACATCGTTTAACATAAGAAATACTTAATCCTCCCCTCTTGGTTGTGATTTTGCAACCTAAGGAGGAGTGATTTATGTTAGAAGACTACAGATTAAGCAAATAAAGCCTAAAGAGACACTTCTGAGAATCGTGTGTGCACTCTTTCAGAGTGAGCATTCAATCAGTTCTCTAGAGTAAGGTGTACAAGGTCTAAATTGCTACAGGAGACATGTTTTTGGGTGTTCTTTTGAAAAGTTCTTGTCCCTGACAGTTACCACTATTAAAATATTGTGGCATTTCTGGGAGGTCAGTCTTGGGTCTTAAATACGTCTTTTGTTTGAATAGCTACAATGTACTTTATGTTTGAAATTACTATGGTCATGCTAGATTAATTGCTGACATTTTTCTAAAATTATTTGGGCACCAGGATCAGCTGTCCTCTTATTGCACTTTGGTGTATAAAAAGATCTGGGAAAGTATATATAGAAGCAAGTGCTTTAATGATGACAAATCTAGGAAGAAAAGCCTCAAAAACAGATAAATCCAGAAATTGCAAATCTTTTGTATATTTCAACATAGATACTAAATTAATTTCTGTATCTCCCAAGCATTTTTATAGATTTGCCTGGCCAGAATGTTGATCAAATCTAAATGCAGTTTATGCGTAGGTATCTCTGTACTTGTACAGCAATACTCTCTCCCATAATGCTTTTCTACATGAAGTTCTTTCAAAATCAAGATATTACAGAGAGAAGATATTTAGTGAAAGAAATGGTTATGAAAGAAATACAAAGTTTAAGTGAAATTATGCATAAAGTAGAAAAGATGTTTCTATTTATATCTAAAAAACAGTAGAGTGGATTCATTCATCAGAGCGTGCAAGCAAAATGGAAAAGAAATCTTCCTAGACCAGAGGAGAGTCAAAAGATTTATATTGTTACTTATAAGAATGTCCAGGTTATGTGTTACAAACATTAAGGATGCTTATGAAATTAAGTACCATGTCTATATAAATAAGCTTTTACATTTTATGTTTCTGCTCCAGATAGGAAAGCTGTAAGTGGACAAAAAGTAGTTTAAGTAGAAATCAAAGGTATATACATAGAGATATAATCACCTATAACTCTCATTTGCATGAAGTTTGCCAAGAAGGGAGGGGGRAAAAAAAAAGGGGCGAAAGAAATTATTAATATATTGCTCTCCTTAACTGAATTCCATGTGCTCTACTTGATCTCATGGATATTCAAACATATACCAAGATGGGTATTTCAGTTATATAAATGTCTAATAAGTTCCTGTTAAGTTACTGAGTGTTTCTGCTCTTAGAAGTTGTTACTCCTAAAATTGCTTATATTTAATCGACATATTCAATCTAACAGTGAATGTAAATTTATAAGCTGCATAGTCTGTGAAAAAAGCAGGATGTAGGGTGAACTAAAATTATGCATAGGAAATCCTGTCAGAAAATCAGGTAAATTTTGAAAAGGCAAATCAGGATGAGCAAGTATATTAACAAATGTGGACAAAGAGTCTGATGGAAGGCTTTGGTAAGAAGGGCAAAAGTTCATACAGTACTAAAAAAAAAAAAAAAAAAAAAANAGGATGAGCAAGTATATTAACAAATGTGGACAAAAAGTATGAAGGAAGGCTTCGGTAAGAAGGGCAAAAGTTCAAACAGAACTAAAAAAAAAAAAAAAAAAAAAAAAAACCAAAAACATTAGCACATAGCAAACATCTTTTGAAGATACGTTTGGGAGAAATGCATCACTTAGCCTACAAACGTTAGGGGTTGCAGTTTCTATGGCCACTAGATTAACTTTCTGGGGACTTGGAAACATAATGTTCCAGGCAAGAATCTGATACTTTCTCTGGATTTGTGTGAGACTAATTCCTCCTCCAGTGTCCATGGAACTGTCAAGAAAATCATTGAAAGCAGAAGGGACTTTTTTTTTTTTTTTTTTTTTTTTTTCGGGGGGGGTTTGTTTTTTTTTTTTTTTTTCTTTTGGCAGGGCGTGTATGTCTGTCTTTTCATCCCTGCAGCACAAAATTGCTTTAAGAAACTTTGCTGGAGGGGTGTGTATATGAGTATATCTGTTTAATTGCTAGATAAGGTAACAAACTTCAAACAAGTGCAAACAGCAAGGTATACCTTTCTTGAGTATTCTTTTTTTTTCTGCTTGAGTGTTCTTGACTTTTCTGCTTGTTTTTTCTATGACAAGGATGAGAATAGAGCAGTAGTAGACAAAAATCTGATAGACTTCTGTGAGAAATTCTGCTCTATGCAGCTAGTGCACCTCTATGATTAAGTACTTTATGAAGAACTATGTTCTTGAAGCAATACCCATGACATCTTTCATAATGTATAACCTAGAGAAACGAATAGAGACATAGACTGATAGTTTGTGTTTGGGTGAACTAGTGATGTATTAAACTACTAATACCTGTAAAATAACTTTGAGAAAGTAATTCTATGATGTTTTAAAGATTAGATCGTTACAATTTGAAAATAAAACTAGACATCTTGAAATTTTGTACAAGATGAAATAGGTTTATGAATGTGAGACCACGAATTTGGGATCCCAGGCTATAAAGAAATCTTTTGAATTATTAATGCTTATGTTTTTGTTAGTCTACCTTTGAGGTTATTAAAGAGTTGGATGATGAAATGGAAAGATTATTTTAGAAATTAATTTAATTTGACCCATCATTGCAAATACTATTAACAAATTGACAAATTCCAACAAACTTCTTTGGAATGGTTTTGAAGCCTCAGTTCTGGACTATGCCATGTGATTCTGTATAGAACAAGAACTAAAGACCCAGTAATTGAAAATGTGAGCGTTGGAACTAAACTCATTGAAAATAGCATAATTCCAGTGGAAATATTCTTGTGCCCTGTGTTGTCTGTTGGCTTCACTGTCATTTTTCATGCAATGTGCAGTTTCTGTTTTAGAGCTTTTAAAATATTTAATGGTTATATTTTTCATTTTTTAAAATGTAAATATTGCAAAAAATGTTGCAAAAAATGGCTCGGTAACTTAAGCTAAAGTTTATTTTATGGAATACTTGGTACAGAAAAGTTGTTAGTCTTGTGTAAAGTGTAAGTATATGAATAATTTTGAGGTGTACGTCACTACTTGTCACATTTTTGACTCCTTAATTGCAAATTAGAACAAATAAAGATTTTAAAGATCAAGAGACGTTGAAGTAGGAGACATTTCCTTAAGAAAAAAAAAAATATTTGGCTATTCATATACACCAAGAGCAGAGATGACTATGAATAATAATTTTAATTTTTCTTTTCTCTTCTTTTTTTTATTTTATTTAAATGAACTGGCTTTGTTCGTCTTTGATTGAATTGCAATATGGTTGATAATGTCCTGACTGTTACTGCAAATAGGTAAGTTAAAATTATTTTTCTCTGCTATAATACAGATATTATGTTGGATGTGAAGAATTAATAATTTTCCAATTCAATATGATTTTTTAGTCTGCTCACTAAACAGTGCATATTTGTTTACTAATTAGAAGTTCAATACAGGTTTATGTATTTTTCTTGCACAGCAGACAGAACAGGATGATCACATCGTTTCTGTTCCTTAGATATGCTGGTTTGGATTGAAAAATGTTACCTTCATTTTTATTATCATCCAAAATAGCTGCTTGGTTTCAGGTTTTATATTATTATTATTATTATTATTATTATTATTATTATTATTATTATTACTGTTGGGATCCTATCCTTTGTTTTCCCTCGTAATCCATTGTATTACTAAGATTTTTTTCCCCCACCTCTCCCTGCACAGCCAAAAAGAAAGAAAAAGAAAAGAAAAATTCCTTAGTTAATTCTAAATTCTAAGTTCTACTGCAGGACTTCTTTTCCTTGGCAAAGAAGTTCATATGTGATACCAACATAATGTGCTGATTTGGCTTTAGATAATATCTTAGAATTAGTATGCAAAATCTCCCAGAACTACTTTTTTAAGAATTGATTTAGTAATTTCCTCTTTTATTTTATTTATTTTCAGAACAGCTTTTCTGCTGTTCCTATTTTTAAGTAAGAGGAGCACAGATGTGGACTGCTTTTTGGTTTTGGCACCAATGCATTCACCCTATAATTCACAAATACATATTCTCTAGAAACTGAATGCTATCTTTGAAAAAGAAATGCAAACAAGTTTATAAATGACTGTTGTTGTTCACTGCTGCAACCTCAAAAAAAGAGTTAGTTTTTCTTTCCTTATTGTCACAGTTTATCTGTTGATCAACACACTTATGTTGATTGATTGAAAAAAGGTTTCCAATAAATGAGATGAACTCTAATAGTAAACAATGCATCATAATAGTAATACTAAACAGTGCATCATCTTCAAATAACTTAATTTCTGATCAGACAATTTTTTTTTCTCCACTTTACCTCAAGGTAAAATGATGTCAAATGCTTATTTAACAATAGATTATTACTTCCTCTTTTCTTTTTTTTTTTTCTTAATTACTGAATTACTCCCTGGCAAAATGGATTATGATGGAGATTATAATGTAGTAGCTGTCTGTCAAATCACCATTTTTACTTCTGAAGGGCTGTGTTTGTGGAGTTCTGATGACAAAAAGAAGCAGTAGCATGCTTCCCAAATCTATGACTCGGTATTCAAGGTCCAGTTTTTCCACAGCTTGAAACAATGCCTTTCATTAGCAATTTATTATAGCCTACCATGTACAGTCAAAAAAAAGGTCAATAAATACCAGGTAAGAAAAGCAAAATTGTTCAGACTGTTAGGACAGATAATTTATCAATTATCTTTACAAGTCTAAATCCAAGGAAAGTGTGCTGTGAGAGCTCATCTCTCAACTGCTTTTTCTAGTGATAGGTATTTCTATCCAAAGTACTTTTTATTGCTTTTTTTTTTTATATATATTTACTTTTTAATGCAGGGTACAAGGAATTTAAACAAATCTAAGCACATATGGTGGGATTAATTCACTTGGTTTTAGACATCTATATTTTAAGTCCTCTTATCAGCAATGAAGGGAAGTACATTGAGAAACTCAGTTGATTTATTTTCCTAAAGTACATACCTTCCCTAGAGTGGAAGGGATTTGTACTGATGAATTTAGTCATTATAAGGACAAGGCATTAAATTCTCACTCTTAGTGCCAAATAAAGTTGCTTTTTAGTGTTATATTTAGAAACCACAGATAATCTACATTATGTTCCTTGAATTTTGTACCAGTAACTCACACCATCAGCCTCTTCTCTAATCTAACCATAATAAGGAGTTTCTCTGTCTGAGATCCTAGACACCTGAGTTTCTGCAGCCCTTACCTATGTAAGTTGATTTGCCAACAGTGCACTATAAAATGCTATTTTCTAGGCATCTGTTTTACAGTTAGTTCTTCAAGTTGTTACTCAGAATATAGCAATTTAAATGTCTGTACTAGTTCAACACAAGAATTTGATTTTAGTTTATTGATGTCCTACTTCTTTCCAAAAAGATGCCAAATGATGGGTTGTATTTGAAACTAAATAGTGGCCATCTGTACTTAGTGTGACATTTCTAATGGCCCTTCTGTGGAACGAAGAATTTTAACATCAGGAGACAGTACCTGTTAACAAAGTGATTGCCCTTTCAACAATAATAATATATGTCATAGCCTGTGGCCATTAGTTTTTAATTGTGGTGAACATGATGAAGGCAGTCTTGCTAAGATTTACCAAATGTATGTCTTAATCAAGCTATTAGGGATGAATAGTTGTTCCAATTAAAATTATTTAAAATAAAAGATACAATCTATTCAAATTCTTGACTCGCACCTATAATTTTCATTTGGAAAAGAATTATATCACCTGAAGTGTTTTTTAAAAATATATATTTAGGTACACTGTAGCCTGAGATTTTTAGAGGACTTGACGAAATAAATTTTTTTCTATCTCAGAACCCCTCTTGCCTGTTCTTGCTTACTAGCAAATCTATTTCCACAATCCTGAAATCTAAAGTATTCATAAGATCTGCATCGCCAGATTTTGAAGTATTCAATTTTCAATCAGAGGTTCTTGGACCACTTATGAAACCTAGTGAGGCAGACAAAAGTGTCTTGTCACTTCTTTTTGGCCAATAATTTGCCTGGGTGTAAGAAATCAGTTGCTGATACCTGTCACTGCCCATCATAAGTGTCATCTCTGTATGACTGTCCTCCATCTAATAAGTCTGAATGTGACAGTCTGAAAACTCCAAGCCCAACCTTCTTTCCTTTTTATGTGCTGCGATTTTTTACATGTACATATTTGGGATATTTGAAAGATGCAGGCGATGGAAAATATGAGGTAACTTTTGCCATTTCTTCATTTCATTTCTGCATGATTCATTAGTCTAAAATTT
This sequence comes from Phoebastria nigripes, assembly GCA_035582835.1. Classification (NCBI taxonomy): domain Eukaryota; kingdom Metazoa; phylum Chordata; class Aves; order Procellariiformes; family Diomedeidae; genus Phoebastria; species Phoebastria nigripes. The sequence continues at coordinate 40,132 of JAYKAV010000386.1, read as the reverse complement.
GGTGGGATTTATGTTTACTTAGTTTTTCTGAATATACCAAGCGAGCTTTTATGAAATTAGTTTTAAGTATTCGGACTTGAGATGTTTGGCTTTCCTTTTAAATGCAAAGGGCTCATCTAACCTGCTCACTTGGACCGTGAAATAACCTAGCAAAATGACAACTGCTTAACAATTATTCAGTTTTGCTTTCAGACCAAAGTAACAAATATGGCTTGTAAGTGGGTTTGGGTTTTTTTTTATGATTAAAAAACAAAAAAAAAAGAAAAAGCCAGTGTTCAGTTTACACAGTTGCAGTGATGTAAGATCTTCTTGGACTCACCATGGCATTTTCAGCAATAAGAAAGAAAATTAAATTCTTCACATTTTAGGTTGGAAAGCCATGGGGGCAGTGAGATGGCAGTTTTGCAAAATAAGAATTTATTTATACACACAAAACTAAAACAGGCTATTAGAGCCTATTCTGGACTATCTATTTTTAATACGTAATAATTCCATTAGCAACAYAGTGTTTCTTATGTCATACACAGTATAATGTAAGTGTAACAGAAATGCCTGAGGCTTTCTGCTTCCAGAAATTTGATTTCACATCTAGCCCAAAAAGATTCATCCATCATTGTGACATTAAATCCAGATCACCTTTTTTTAAAGCTGAAGCCTCGCTGTCTCCTGTCCTTGTAATCTCTTAGATTGCCAGTTACTTGCATCCTAGTTATGAAACTTGGATAAAGGTTGAGGGAGGGAGGGAACAGGGCAGAGTAAATGTGAATGAGCAGCTCAGCAGCTGGCAGCTTAGGAAGAAATAGTTCATCTTTATCTCCTATCTCTTCTCCTGCTGGAGATACTGAGTCAATAATAGTAGTACCAGGGTTTATAGTGGCATATTTATTTACACTTACATACATATGTGCACAGAAATATATATGCATTTATGTACAGTGCCTATATTCCCTATTCCCAGAATTAAGTTTATTTAATATGTGGCTTTCAAAGAGGGAAAAAACATCAGGTTTGCTAGGAACAGAATATTTTTGGACCTCCAACAACAGAGCAAATCAAGGAGGCTAGCTTTTCTGTACATGCTGGCATCTGTAACCAGAGAAAAATGATTTCTTTTTGGGAGCCAACTACAAAATTAATAAAGAAACAGAGCAAAGCAAAAGAAAAAGAAACTTCGCTGTAATCTGTTTGCCACTTACTCCTACTATAAGCTTCCAAAAACTTAATCTAGATCTGGATAAGTATATACCTCCTTTAGTTTTTCTGTATATTTCTGTTCTCCCTCTCCCTCTCCCSCTCTCTTAAAATAAAGCATATGTTAAGCTCCTCCAAAAGCTCATTCATGTCTCTTCTTGCTTTTCTTTCCCAGCCATGCTTTAAGGGCATATTTGTCAGGGCACAGCACAGATGTCGGTGGCCAGGGGTGGCAGTGGCCATGGGGCCGTCAGGGCAGTGTGGTGCCCTCCCTCCTCAACCAGTCTGGTGAGCTGAGCCAGGCCGGGCCAGGGATGGTGACGGAGGTCAGCCACAGCCCGGCCATCCCCGAGTGCTGCTGCAGGCCTGGGCCCAGCTGGGAAGTCAGCCCCTGGGTCAGGACAGGAGGGGTCTAGGGTGGTGCTTGGCTCAGTGGGGCCCAGGGCAAGGCCAGAGCTTGCAGCAGCCCACAAGGAGGCCTCTCCCTGCCTGGGACCACTCCCACCCGGCCCCCGGGGCTGGCCCCTGGGCTGTGCCTGTTGCTGCAGGACCACCTTCCTATGGTATAAAGGGTAGCTGTAATTCTCATCTGACTGCTGTGTCAAGTCCTTTATAACCTACCACAGAAGCTACTATCATGCAGTTAGTGCTGATGGCCATGTTCCTTGATGTCACCAAGTCAAGATGTTCAGACCTGAGAGCTCACCAGGTGCAAGGGAAGCCAGAACCAACATGGTCTGTCTTCTTCCCATCTTTCCTCTCTTGTTAAAGATGTTTTATGTTCCTCTCCCCTCCCCAAAAAGAGGTGAACTCATTTGTTCTTGACATTGTTGATCTTATTTTTGGGACCAGGGCTTGCTCTGGTTTGGCCAGACATCTTTCTTGCTTATTATGTAGGATTATTCTGGTTCCATCAGACATCTGTCCTGCTTGTTCAACGGGATTATTCTGGTGGTACCAGGCACCCTTCCCACATTTCCCACAGGATTATTTAATTTTACAAAACATCTTTCTTACTTTCTCTACATCCTTAGTTCTTACCTTGCAGATTTTACTACTTGCACAGGTTTTCCTGTACCCAGTTTGGAGAAATGTCTTAGTCTATGTAGATTAAGACATCAATCTAAATTAAGAAGGCCACAGAGATTGCTGCTCATGGAGGATCTCTGCAGGAAGAAAAAAAAAAAAAAAAAAAAAAAGAGTAAACTCTAGACATTTACTTTTCAAGCTGGAAAATGTGATCAATAATAATCATGCAGCTCAACTTGTTCATTAGGATGTTTACTTTGCTCATACAAATAAAGTAAAAAGATGTTTATTTCACAAGATAAGCCCATAATTACAGATCATTTACCTATAAAGATAGCAGGCAACAAATAAAATTGTAGGATTAAACATTGGTCCTAGTATGACTGTTCCTTCTTTAGATTAACTGGAATGATTCAAAAGAGAGAGCAGCTTAACATTATAGTGTTACATTGTACTGGAAGTCAATGGTGCTTGTTTGCCTCAGAATACTGATATTTTACTACTTCTGCCAGTTCTTTAATGTGTCTGAGTTGACTCTTTCTAAATGGTGAATTTTAAATAAAGGCAGCTCTGATTTTTTCCACCCTAGGAAAATTAATGCTTAGAATGTGCCTTCCCACTGCTGTACACTGTATTCTTCTTTTGTATTTGCTCCATGTATTCTTCCATGTAAACTTCACTTTTTCAGCATTCCAGCTAATTCTAATAATCTGATGGTCCAGATTAATTCTCAATTGAGATAAGTCCATGTTGAAGGTCTGTCCTAGGAGAGAAGCACTGTCTGTGACAAGAAAAAATGTTTTTCAAAAATTCATACTGCCTGAAAGCCAGTATAAGAATTGCATGAAAAACTACCAAGTATTTCTGGTGAAATGTGCTTGTAGCCTTTAAGATGGTAATGTAGAAAAGTCCCATAATAATTTCAAATAGAATGCATTTTCTTTTTAGAATCTTTAATTCTGTTAATTTAAAACCCATTTCTTCTGTCTAGGCTACATTTATAATAGACAAACTCTTCTTGTCATGTAGAACGAGGATTAGGAATGAAGATCAGGAATTAAATACTTACAAATGAGTCCATGAAACTCTCAAGGAGAACAAAAATCTTTGAAAGCCGATGACAGTGGGCTTTTTCTACTTATATACAACTTCATCAGGTGTGGTGGCTTATATTTAGACTGCTCTCTGGTTGGTCTCAAGTTCTTGGGTAACGTGTTAATATAATGGCAACTATGCAAAATATAATTCTGTAGGTGTGTTTTTGGTTTTCTCCTTTGGAAAAACCTTTTCCTTCTCCTAGCTAGAGATACAACTGTGGCTTTGCAGGCACTGCAGCTTGTGCATGTGTGGGAGCATACGTGTGCAAGCCTGAACTAATCTATTTAAGTGCAGGCCAAAATAGACTGAACTATGTAGGATTATTCAACTTTTTGGCATGATGTAATGTTTTGGTCCTCATTTCACACTGTTGTAAAGAGAGATTATGTGCATCTGCTGAAAGAGATGAAATTGTAGGAAATTGTATTCAACAGAAGAATTAATGTAATGGAAATTAAATTGGCAGATATGTAAAAGCAATCCATTGGCATATAGTATATTTTATTTACACTATGCATATGTTTAAATGCAGAAGAATTGAGCAGATATCTTGAAATATCCTTCAAACAGCACTAAAGACAAGAGCAAATATTTGCAAATATGATCAAATTATGCAGCTATCAAATACAATTTTCTGTAATTAGTGGGTAAGCAGAAGTTGTTGACTTTGTAATTACATGACAATTCTAAAGGAAGTTCCCCTTCAATTTGTCTTAGTAAATACCTCCAATGCAGTCGGAATTGAAATGCAACATAGTTGTACTTCGACTTGTCGGCTGTAAGGATGGCTAAACTACAGGAAGAAAGATATGAGGAGGCAGAATTTTCTGCCTTTGAGACATTCATATATTGCAAAAAGTTTTACGTAATAATTATCCAGAATTTTGTCCTACCAGAACTGAAGCAGTGACTCATTGACTGTCTCTGAGATATTCAGCGCTAAGAGGAAAAGGTATTAAAGAAAGAAGAAAGGTATTAATTGCAATGTGTAACTCAGGAGGAATGTAGATACTTGTTGAAGTCTGGAGGGAAATGAGTTATGTGCAAAGTAGAAAAATACGTTGACCAGAAAAAGAATTGGGAATAACAGGAAATAAAAAATACTTGCTTTACAAGCTGTGGCATTTTGAAACAAAACAAACAAGAGGAAAGGTAATCAAAAAAGGATATAAACAAAGTTAGTGTTGCTTTGAGAGAAAAATCTCAGAAAAGTCTAAAATGCGGAACAAGCCTACAAGGAATAGATACAGTGCCAGGGTGACTGAAGTTTCGGTAGTTTTTCTACATGAAATAGAAGAAAGAAATAGAGAAATAATCAAAACTGTAAGCTGGATGTAAAAATATCTTAATCTTAAATATTTCAGAAAAGAGAGCTAGAGGAGACTGGGTCAATTAAAATGGAATAATTTATCAGCAGAACCGATGGGAAAAATCTTTTGGATCATTACAAAACAAACTGAGCAGAATACTAGGAAATATACTGAGACATATGCACTGCTCGATATCTGGATATCCTTCCATATTTTTTCCTATGAACTGGAAGTCTTTTCTGTCAAGAGACAAATGGAGAAAACAGCCATTTTGCTAGTTGTCTAACTGGCAAATAAATTGTCCAGCCTTGAAGGAGTTAAGTTACAAGAACTATAAATGACTAGTGAATAATTTTCTTGTGCATAGCATAGCCAAAGTATACTGGCCTAAAGTGTTCTGTATTCATTTGATTAATTTTTGCAAAAATAAGTTACATAATTTATGCTAGTTTTGAAAGTGCAGTTAATATTACTTTCCATTTATCAGTGATTTATTGTCTTGAGACATTCTTACATTATACATGGCCATACCTCTGAGATATTGGTAGATATATTACGTTATATAATTTTGGCCAGAAATAGTGTCTCCATTTTCTATGAGAGACAAGGTGAAAGTTTGAAAGAATATGTAATTTGTAGATTAAGACTGTATCAAGTGTAGTTGTATGATACAGTCATACAGGTATAATTTCAAGATTTTTTAAAATTCTTTGCTGCTGAATGGGTGTCCACCACTGAATATGTCACAGAAGAATTGTATTATCTGAAATTAATTAACCTGAAGATGTCCAAGTGTGAGGCAAGAAAGGTAAGCAGGAAGAACATATGAATTCATACAGAGAGAACTGAAAATTGACAGACTCGCATGTGTGATCTTGGATTTGATTCATCTCTCATCTTCCATAACAAAGAGGCTGGAAAAGAACCCATGCATGTGCGCATAACTCTGAACTCTCTTTTTACTCTCATTAGCGTGCGAGAACTATTCAACTGAATAGAAAATGACTTTTTTTCCTATGATTTGACTAGCATCAGATTTATTTTGTGTTATTAATTTAAATGTCCAAGTCCAGTTGTCCAAAGTAATGCAGCGGAGTCAGTGTATGCATATGGCCCAAGCACATTTGTCTCAGAAACTTCGATTTGTTGTTAATTTCATTAATTCAGTATTGTGTAGGAAAGCTGGCTAAGGATTAGAGCTCTTTCATGTCTTATTGTTCTCCTTACAACTGATAGGACAGCTTCAGTCGATAAGCAATGTTATAAGAAAGTTTTGGAAGCTTTTTGGTATAAGTAAATCCCAGAAGTATGGTCAGAAAGATAGACTGAAGTGTATGAAGAGGGAGGTCTTCGGTGGAGATTCAAATTGTTCACTTGGTAGCATTTTAAGCCATGCATGTATCTAAGAAAATGAAACACTGAGAAAGTGAGGAGGATAGGGAAGGAAGATGGAAGGATGGAAAGAAAAAACAAAAGTTTGTGAGCTCTAGCTCATGAAGGTGAAAAAGCAGGAAGGGAACACACCCAATCACTATAAAAGATCAGTTAAAAAAAAAAGAACAAAGAAAGTAGTTGGCACAGTGAAAAGGTTTACAGCAGGAGAGAATCCAAGCAAGAGAGGATTTTGTGGGTATGGGCAAAAAGTAGAGGTGCTTGGTTAAGAGAATGCCAGTATCAGAAAAAAGCAGAGACCTGTAATTACAAAAGTCAGCACGATGCAGCCTTTCTCTTCCCAGTAATATGAGTGGGGGAAATGAACTGAGGAGTAAGCCAGAACCATGGTATGCTTTACTCAGAGTGGACATAGAAGTGGGGGTAACAAACGTCTCTTGAGAAGAAGAGCTCAACTGTGCCACAGTGCACTGTTTCTTCAATATAGGATCAAAGAATTCTCTTAAGAACACGGATGTTTGGCTTCCAAAAGTTAAATTATGAGATTGGGATATATTTTAAGCAGCAGTTACAACGTCAATAATTGAAACATCTATCTAGTTTTAAGTACTACTGAGATAGAAGTAGGGTCTTTCAGAAAACGTTATTTTTCTGTTCAGTAGATGTCTTCCCACTGTCCGCAACATGCGTGTTATTATGCCTGTATGACTGCTTTTACAACTGTTAATTTAAAATCAGTCAGTAAGTCATGCTGGCATTTTTTAGCATGATTCTTGAGATATTCTCAGTCTGTCTTCAGGTGTATTTGTTCTGTGATCATTAAGGTTGTTAATAGCATCTTCACATGATGCACAGTGTCATAATGTTCATTTTTATCCTAATGTTATGAGGGGGAATGTATTACTCATTTGTAATAAGAAGGCTGGCTTAGGTTCTGTTGCAAAAGGTAAATAAAACTGAAGTTTTTAATGCTGGTCAGACTTCTAGAACAGTAACACATTTTGTGTATATTGGTCCCTGGTAATCTAATTGAAACTGTAATTAAACTGTATTTTCTTTTAATAAAAAGGCTGGTGGGGCAGCAACTGCCCCAAGGATTTCCTACATAGCTGGAAAATTGAGAAACAATTAATTCTCATACCTTCTCACCTCACTAGCCTTTCTCCCTGCTACTCTATATATAGCTTTTGGCAACAGAAGAGGCAGTCAGATTTCTTCCTGTTCGCAACTCAGCCATACTATTAATGTGAATCTTTGCAGTAGTGAATGTACTAGAGCTATTGAAGATTGCCCCCAAATCTTCAACCAAATGAGTCGTTCTCATTGTTCCAGGTTGCTGGATATGTGATGAGGTGACAGTTTGTTTGAAATTGTGAGAGCATTTTAAAACCAAAAGTTGTTACTACATAGGAAGAAAATGATTCTTCTTTTCTTTTTATGTGTTGTGTTGTATCTCTCTGATCCTCATAGTGCCTTCTGTTACTGTCAATGGTAACAGCTGTAGTAGCATCCTAAAAATAGGGCACATTTATGAACATGTACGTGTAGGAAATCCAAACTTCTGTCTACTGGCCATGCCAAAAGTATGTGGAATACTATAATAATCACCAGCTGCGAGTGACCGTATAGCAAAATACTGCACCTTGTATACCTAGAACTAGCCCCAGTGATTCTGCAGTACTTGAGAATATCCAATAGCCTTGCTGTGCAGTGCACTGCTATCCTGTCAGCATTATTTGTTTCCCAGTTTTCAATTCCTACAGCAAAATGTCACTGTGACAGCAGTTTTCATTCCAAACCATTTCTCTGGGTTGTTATACAGTTTTCCACATAAATTTCCACTATTATTCACCTATGATTTTTTCTGCTAATAAATTCATCCTCACAGTGAAAATCTGTTTAAGTTCTTACACTGACATCTGCTATACCTGAGTGCTTTTGTTTTCTGTAAGTCTAAAAGCATTGAAACATCTCTTTTGGGACATGCTGCTTTCTTTGCTGTTGTTTTTCCCTTTGCAACAGAAAGATCAAAGCAGTGGCTCAAAATGGAAAATAGTTAAAATTGGAATTATTTAATGAAATCCTGAACTTTCAGTCACTTTTTATGATTGTACATGAGTAATGTAGCCTGTTCCATGATTTAGGTTTTGGGTGGGTTTTTTTGGTGGGTTAGGATTTTTTCTTTTTTTTTTTTTTTTTTTTTTTTTTTTTTTTTTAAATCTCTAATTATATGCAACATTTGGGCACAGTTGTCTATTCATTAATTTGGGGACACACTATATGTGTGTATTATTTGCATACAGAACATGGATATATTGGTGCACTTTGAACTAAGTGTAATTTTTTAGTGATTTAAAACAAACAAACAAACAACTGATATTAATACATTCCATATGCAAACATGTTTTCCCTTACTTTGAGATCTTAATCACCAGATAAGCTCTCTTTCCTCGCCACAAACTGGTATTTGCAGTGACACAGGCTTCCTTACAGCTATTCATGACTAACTTAAGTGACAAGCCCAGAAAAAAATACTGGCATGTACTATTTACTGAGGATAGTAAATTAGTGAATTATGCTTTCCTACACAGATCATTAGTACTTGATATTTTGTAATGGCTAAAGTGAAGCTGAACTGAAAGTACATGGAAATAGGTTACATATTCAGAATGAGGGGAAAAGATTTTTAACTACAGCACCTACTTTATAAGCTCTGTACGTTGAAGCTTTGCTACAAGTGTCAGCTTTCCAACAAGTGTCAGCTTTCCAAGGATGTGCAATGACTGATTGGCAGTCATTCCAATGGTGATTGATAACTAACTCTTTTCTTTTTCTATTTTGAGGAGACTGGTTGAGAAGCTGAATTTTTAAATAAAGACTGTCCTTGAAACAAGAACTTTCCTAACTGCTGTAAGCAGGGTAGGATTTGTGGCATTCTGCTCCATATATATTTCCAACATTTGTTCTTTCTTTTAGAAGAGCTAATGTCAACATCAAGTAAACTTTTTATCTTTCTGATTAACAAATTTACTTAAAACGTCTCTGTAAATGCCATGTGTTTTGTTCCTTTTGTCATTACATAGATATCATTCACAGCAATCAGTGAAAATTTTGTCTGGGAGAGGATCATTGTTTATGATTATATAATCCCACAAATGTAGAGATTTGCATCACAGTTCTGTTTATCTCTATGTGGGGGTGGTTTGGTTTTTTTCATTGTGGTTCAGATGCTGCAGCTAAATATGAGAACTAGAACTGTTGACTGTGATGTTGCATGGCAGTAATAGTATATAGCAGTAGTACTCCATATAAAAATAATAAAGTAGTAGTGACTCCATATTAAGATAATAATAAGAAAGGGATAGTAGGGCCTATGGGATTATTTTATGTTTGTGCCAACAATTCATACAACCACTTAAAAACATTGTTGTTATTTTTAAATTGTAAGGTTAATCCTTCCCATCTTCCCACATTTACTAAAGCCCATACTTGCAAATTGCCGGGAAATACAAAGTAACTGTTTCACTGAGTTGTAACCTAAATGGAAGGAAAAAAACCTTAACATTTATTTTGTGAGCCTGTGTGTAGATATATATGTAGATGAACTAAGAGTACAATTGAATTTTCTGAGCTGAAAACGTGCCATTCAAAGACACAAAGGCAGAATGCTATAGAAAAAATTGGGAAAAAAAATGGGGAGAGATTTTTTTCCAATTTCATAGTGGAAGTGGTATTAATCAGTGACCAGATAACATATCCAAGAATCCGATGGGTAAAGTTCTAGTTCATTCTCATAGTTGGATAAAGTGGATAAAATGATGCATACTTGTTTCAGTAAAGCTTTAAGAACTCTTCTGCTGAGGAGCATAGCCCAAGTGAAGTGTAGCAATTGTGTCAAGATGTTTTCAAGACAAATCAACTTGAAAATTAAGCAGAATTGTCTTTCAAACTATTAGGACATCGTCCTCCTCCCTCTCCTTCACTTCATCCCCACCTAAATTCCTCATCCAATTGCAGAATGTAATTTGAACTTTTGTTAAGTGGATGCAATATTGTCTTACTTTATTTTTATTACAAGTAGTATGCAATAAAATAAATTAGAGAAAGTGCAATAATTTTAAGATAATTCAAGCTGAAATGCAGGAATTTTATTTAAAAGATAATTATTTTGATTTATGGTGTCTTACTATGAAGATTGGTTAGTGTAAAAGAATGGCAGAAGAGTTTAAAAATTATTTACTTTGTTACAGATATTAATGAAGGAAAATATGAAGAAGTGTATTAAGCTCTTCTTTCTTTAATACCTTCAATAGTAAATGGACAGCAGGAAAAATGGTAGAAGAAATTAGACTGTCTTTCTGTTTAGACTGTTGATTTCAGCACTGTTGAACATTTAGTGTATAATGATGGAAGTCAAGAAGTCTGTTTTCAGCAATTTTCTATGAAAAAGAGGAATTATTCTCAGGCTGAAAGTAGTGAGTGTGTATGTGTAAAACAGTTTGTAGAAACCAATATTGTCTAAATTGGGTTTTGAGTTCAAAGGTTTTAACTGGTCAAAAGGAAGTGGTTTTGGATAGAATGTAGAAATCCATAATTCTTAGATTATAAACTGATTGCAGATCATTATGAATTTGCAAATATCTGGTATGTCTTTCAGCCAGTAGGTGTCCCTCTAGTGTATTAATTTAAATATATTATAGTCCCAGGTAAACAATAGAAAAGATGCTGGCACCAAAACCCTGGAAATATTAGTCTGTATATTTGTGTGGTTTAGCAGGTTTTTGGGTTTTTTTTTCAAATAAAAGCCTACTGGATAAAATGCACTGTGAGTTCATGTGCCATGACAAGCTCCAAAAGAAATTGTTTCCAAATTATTGCATTAAAAGACTATTTTGTGGAAACTTCTCTAGTTTAACTGGGACTATAAACCATCATAAAATGGAACATTTTAGTGTTAAATTTGGGCTATGAAATGGTGACACTAAGCAAAAAATACTTGTTACAGTAACTTCTTATTTTAGTCTCGGTAAAAATACTTCATTTCCAAAACAGATATATTTCACAGGGAAGGGGAGAAGTTCTGAAGTTCTTTATTGATGATATTGAATATGTAAAACTGACTATAAAATGCATGGGGATAACACTTGTCAGATTAGTCTACCGCTTATCTGAGTGGGTCAGGTGAAACTTCTTGGCCTTATTCACAAAAAAAGACAGTGAACTGTGAGTGTGAATATGTTCAAAACCAGGCAAAACTGTGATCTAGAATGTCTCTGACTTTTTAGCTGTGTAATGGTTGCCTTTAAAGAGCTTTGGGAGAATTTGAGAGTGTACTCAGAAGAATGGCCATGCTAAGGAAAAGCAAGGTCCATTTTCTCTTTGGCAATTAGCAGGAATGAGTCTTTTGTGGAAAAGTTTATATCTATAAATAAGCAGTGATACTTTCTGAGTTTCTGAAAAAATATCCTTTATGTCTCCAAATGCCATGTGTTTCTTGTGACTGAATGATTTCTGTCATATGTGTATGATCAATAATCATACATTTTCATTTAATTTTATTACATTTTGCTAGTTCCGGTTATACACTCATACTATGCAATCTGGTGACCTTGCAGTTGCACATTAAGTGTTATCATCTATCATATTTGTTCTCTTGTTCTCTCCCTAGAGAGGTATGATGAGATTTTTTGTTTCTTTATTTTCAATTGTTTGTGGTTCATGTGTATGCAGACACACATACACATGTACTCTGGTGTATATATTTTTAGGAGAATTGAGGCCAGAGACATATACTGAAAACTGAAAGCTGAAAACTAAGGAAATGGGGTTTCTGGAGGCTCTTGTTTTCTGGCCTTGATCCAAGCTCATGAAATCTTTTTAGTGTACAGACTCATGGTAATCTTACTAACAAAGCTTTCATTGCCCAGAGGAGCAAAGCTACCAACTGTAGACTTCACCCTGGAGCTTTAAATCTATCTGTCTATCTTTTAGTTTGTAAACTCATTGAGGACTGTTTTAAAGTGAGAGAAGTTTTACCTGCCAGTAATCACTGAAGAACAATTTTCAAATTAACAACACTAAGAGAATAAAAAATATGACAGCTTCACATATGTTCAGGGCTTTAATGTGTTTGGGTTTGTTTTTTTTCTAGTGAAGGCACTGGATTAATTACCTATCTTGGTGATTGGGCCAATCACCATCCAAAATTGGAAGAAAAAGTGAAACTGTGTGTGTTCAGCATCTGTGGAAGTGGGAACTTTTGAGAATTTGTATCAGGGGTTTAGAAATATGGACTATCACATGTACTCCGTTATTACCTGTGAAGAAGCAATACATTGGCACGAAGTTTTGTAGACCATAACTAACACTAAAAAAAAGTCAGAATTTTAGTGTGAGAAATATTTTGTAGAAATAACGTTAAGCAGTAATTACATCCATGGGTTATAATCCGTGGGTACGTGAGAGAGTATTTATTCCAGATTGATTATCAAACTTTATACTGGCTTTCTAATTTCATCTTTCTAAGTGGCAGACATCCAAATAGTTGAAGAAATAATGTGGATGTAATTTCACAGTTCAAAAGGACAGGGGTCCTTTTTTCTGAAAAAAAAATCCCAACTTTTTTGTTGTTTTTTTTTTTCTTTTTGGCTGGGAGAGTAGCCACCACAAAACTGAGGGAATGATACCTCATATGCTATATCCCTGTCCTTGTCAGAATCAGTGGCCTCCTTTTCAGGGAAGGTATTCTGACTGGACCAGAGTGCAGGGATCTTATCAATTCCTTTGATTTCCAGTTGAAGCTGTTCTAGTTTATATTAGTATGTAGTACTAAAAATAAGCTACAGAGAGTTTCCAGCAAAGTGTTTTTTCTCCTCTTGCTCTTCTTCATGTTCTTACAGCTTAGCACATTTTACTGCTGTTTGCTCTTGTTTGCTTTGGCAGCAAAAATTAAAAATCAGTTCATGCATAGCTGCTAATTGTACATGAAACAGTCTCAACAATGATACAGTCTCAATACTTCCAATGCCTCAACACTCAGATTGAGAAAAATAAATGGGCAGTGTATCGCTTTAAGACTTTAAAATCATGCAGATTTCTTAGTCTGAACAGGATGTTTATGGTTGTGAACGTCACTATCAGAGATTAGACAAGCCAGTAAAAAAACAAACAACCCACACACAACCTAGGACGCAAGGAGAATATAATTATAAAAATTAAAAATAGATGAGTATAATATTAGTTGCTATTTAAAATGAAAAGTGAAGGACATGGAAGGAGGCTGGGACTAGGATGAAAATCAATATGGGAACAGATGTGATATCAGCTAGATAGAGAAGGATCTAGAAGCTTGGAATGTGAGTAATTTTGATATATGTACAAATGTGGTTTACAGTGAGAAGCTAAGAAATGAAATTCCTTTTTAGAAAATATTTGCATAACAGATCTGCTATATAACTCCAATGATCCAATTCCACACTTTCTGTTGAAAAGGGAAAAAGAAATTGTTTAAACCCCATAATGTTTAGGAAGTGTTAGAAAATACATAGAAAAATTGAAATGTTTTATAATAACAGTGTCTGTGGCTTTAATTCATGAATGTCTTATAAGAGAAAATGGAACAGAATTGCGATCTGATGTGCCTAGTTATCTGTGTGGAAGATCAGAAGGAATCTTCTAATTCTCAGAGTTCAGGTAGAAGGAGCTTGTCATTTTAGGGCAAAGGATCCAAGGATTGGTTTGTGTGACTTCTGTATGAATTTGAGACAAAATCCCATTCTATTGGCTTATGCAACTGAGTTTCAAAAACTCCCAACTTTGAAACATGAGTGATTTCTGGACTTTCATAATGATTTATGCATGCCTGTTAAAGTTGTGAGGCAGGGTTGAACCAATGGCAGTAAACGGCTTTACCACATAGATGTTTTCATAGCAAAAGACAAAGTCTTCAATTTTTTATTATGAAAATAAGAGGTGCCACACAGAGTTGGAACGAGGAGTGGACGTATATGTATCATAGCTACATGAGTCACTATTCTTTCCATATTTTCAGGGAGTGATGAAAAATCTGAGAATTTGTTCAGCTGAAGGAACTTCAACTTTAAAAAAAAAAGAATAAAATTGTTCTTTGTTATTCCTTGTTGGCTCACACCTCTTTGACTGAAATCTGGTTTATGTTTTTAGAATAGCAATGGAATGTTTACTTTCTTATTTGTCCGTGGTGTTACATGATGAAGAATTTATGTCATTAGAATGTCATTATGTCATTGTATTATTAGAATAATGCCTGATCATTATGTATCACCAAATCATTGTGGAATTAATTTAAAGCACACTGGAGCCTATTCCAAGAGAATCAAATCCAGGTGTAGTCACTGTCTTCTCTAAATACTTCCTCAACTAACATTTTTCTTCTTCTCCTTTCTCCTTTCTTCTCCTTTCTTCTTCATATAAATAATTTGCGCTCTCAAACTGGCCTAGACTGAAACCTCTTATTCATTGGCATTTGTCAGGAAAAAAGGAGAAACGTTAAGGATTGCTGCTCTTGGAAACTACAGCTGAAATTCAGTAGAACATTAAGCAATTAAGGAATTGCATTAAGCAGTTTTCTTAAAGTCCTGTTAACCTTCGTTTTGCTGATTGCAGGGCTTTTTGCTAGCTCTCACATTGCATGAATCTAGTAAGAAAGCTTTGATTGATTGTAATGATCCAAGGATGGTGCCTAACTTGGGAAACAGTAAATGTAACTGGAAACTTGCATGCTTTTAAATGATTTTTTGAATCCCTGCTCCAAGCTACCTCTGAAAGCTTTTTTGATATTAGTACTTTTATCTTCTGTTTATGTAAATCGAAAGATGTCACAGTCATTTGAGGATTTTATTTACTACATATATGTTACATATTTACAGTGGTATTCTGGCTTAACCCCAGTAGGCAGCTAAGAACTGCACGACTGCTCACTCCCCCTCCAGCAGAGTGAGGGAGAGAATCAGAAGGGCAAAAGCGAGAAAACTCATGGGTTGAGATAAAAACAGCTTAAGTGAAGCAGAAGCTGCACGCACAAGCAAAGCAAAGTAAGGCGTTCATTCGCTACTCCTCATCAACAGGCAGATGTCCAGCCACTTGCAGGAAAGCAGGGCCTCAGCACACGTTACGGTTACTTGGGAGGACAGATGCCATAACCACAAACATCCCTCCTTCCTCTTCCTTTCCCTGAGATTTTATTGCTGAGCATGACATCATGGGCTATGGAACATCTCTTTGGTCAGTTGGGGTCAACTGTCCCTGCTGTGTCCCCTCCCAACTCCTTGCCCACCCGCAGCCAACTCGCTGCAGGAGGGAGAGAAAGCCTTGAGGCTGTGCAAGCACTGCTCAGCAACAGCCAGAACACTAGTGCATTATCAACACTGCTTCAGTCACAAATGCAAAGCACAACACCATACAGGCTGCTATGAAGTAAGTTAGCTCCATCCCAGCCACACCCAGTACAAATATTTATCTATAATTCTGTTAATTCTGTATTTTATTGAAGTGTCTGTTGATATGGCCAATACAGAAGTTAGGCTTTATCATTTTATAGTTTCCCAGTGTCCATGGAACCCATTTTTGAAGTTAGGTGTAATGTTTGCCACCTTTCAGTCCTTGGGTATCAAGGTASTTTTGAGAAAGAGGTTATGTATAGCAGTTATTAGTTGAGCTGAGTTCCTTCTGAACTTGGTTGAGTACACCTTTCAGGTGTTTCCTTCCTGCTCACTCTGTTGATTTGTTCCGTAACTAGTTCCATCGGTGCTTTGATTTGAGACAAACCCTTTGGTGTGTCCTCCATAGAGAAGGCTTCTGATGTAAACCTCTCCCATGGTACACACAGAAGCAAAAAATCTCTGTCACCTTAGCTTCTTAGAATGCTTTCTGTATCCTGTGATCACATATTGTTCCTATATGCTCTTTGGCAGGCTTTCGCTTCTGATGTGTTTTAGAAAGGATTGATTAATAGTTTTTATGTCTTTTCCAAGCTGTTCCTCAGACCTTTTTTTTTTTTCTTTTGACTGCCTGAGTCTATTGTTACATTTGACCTTGCAGAGTTTATGATCCTTTCTATCGTGAGGCAGCTTCAACTTCTAAAAATAATCTTTATTCTCCCATTAGCTATGCTGTTTCATTTAGCCTTTCTCAAGTCTGTCTTGCAAAGGGAAGAGAGGAGTACAAATTAGCTCTGTCTTTGGTAGAGTTTCACTTAATAGTCTCCATGCTAGTGCTAAAATATCAACTCCTTACCCATCTTTTTAGCTTCTTTTTAACACACTTGGTTATTTTTCATCAGTCATGTTGTATTTCAGGCAATATAGAGTCTACTATGTATTGCAGCATTTCATGCAATTTCTATATTTTGAGGACACCAAATATGAAAGGATGAGACATTCATTTTGTTTAAGTGAGAGGGAGAAATCATCCATTTGGGAGAGGAGAGGAAGAGGGGAGTAGAGAAGGGACATTTGGAACAAAATTCGTCCAGCAAGACTCTTGTTTCATTTTTGTTTAAAATATAAGACAGTTTTTATGGGTTTCTTCTCTAATGATGCTTTTGGATAACTCATATAGACCAACTTATTCAAGTGAATTCCTTATTCCTTCCTTGTTTTTAAAAGCAATATGCTAACTTATTTTAAAAATGCAGCCCAAGGGAAAGCTGTCAAAAAAACTACTAAAATCTTTGTGTGCTTACTGCCACTTATTGTGAAAATGTCTTACTAAGAAAATACTGCTACTTAACAATCCGTGTGTTCTGTACAAAGAAGCATCTAAATCTTTTTCCTCTATTCCACATCTGACTAAAGTTCCATATTTAAAATCAAAATAATATTACATTTCTTGAGATTTACACAAAACTTTAAAGTTAATACGGAAAACAATTAGATTGCAAGTTTGTACTCTATTGTGAAAACAGCTTTTCCTATCATAATATCTAAGTACTATAGATGTTTATAAGTATTTGAAATAGTTGTGGTTTGAGGACTTGCAGCTGTAGGAAGTTAGCATATTTGAACTTTTGGTGAAGACCCAGTGTCCTTACTTGATCAAAATTCCTGTTGACTGCAGTGTGTCTTTTCCTGAGCTGTTTCAGTATAGGATCTAGAGCGCAAGACAACCTTCAGATTAAAACAAGGGAAAAATGAAAAATAGAGACACTTGTGATTGTTTAAATGTTAAATATGATTTTAATGAGACTATACTACACCTTAGTCTTCCACATTCTGTTTGAAAAGAGGCTTGCATTAATACATACTTTTTAATGTTAAGAAAAGTTGCTCCCAAAGAGAAGAATACTAGTGAATGCTATATACTTTTCATGRAAATCTTCAAATTTCTTATGCCCTTTTATTATACTGTATTCTGGAAAAGTTTATTTTTGGTGATGAAGAGAGGGAAGATTCCAATACATGTGATTTACTAGCTTAATATAAAAACGTAACGTGTGACCCAGTACAATCTTCACAGTAAATCATCTGCCTAAATGCCATTTTCTGATTTTCAGCTTTAGGAGAGTCCTTAAAATATGTATTTCTCCTCTGTGATGTTTAAAAATATTACTGTAATAATAGTACAATTCTTAAACATAAAAAAATATTGAAAATGTCTTTAAAATGAGATAATGAAAATTATTTCAGCATGTTCTAAAACTCATTCTAAATTGTGACAAGGTCATGTATTGTAACCACATTTCATTTTTATAGAAATTGAATGACACATCATCCCTTTATTTACTGTAGGTTCCAATTGTATGTAGATAATGACATATTTAAGTAAGTTTACCATTTTGATTCCAAGAACGCTTTACATGTATAAACCTACCCTGTGGTGTTTAATCATATGTGCTTATGTATACATAACAAAATAGAGAGGTGTTTTCTGTGTGTCCATTGCTTAATTATGAATTACTTCCAGGATGGGTATAAAATAGCACAGCTTCCTGGTAGGCATAGAAATGCACCAAAACCATAGTACAACATAGATAATCCTGTTCTTGTCCTGAAAGTATGTTTGTCTTCCCCTCATACTGATAATCTGAGTCTGAAAAGTTGTTAAGCTTAATAGCATTTTGGAATGCTTTGTTCAAAATTATCTAAGACACTGCCTGGTCTTTTTTAATATTGGTTGATGCGTGACACATTTTACCGTCTTTTATTTGCTGTGAACACAGGTGATGTAAAACTGCCTGGGTATGTAGAGCTAGTTCTGTTTGAACTGTTGCAGACAAAGCACAATAAGGCATAGCAACATAATCTTTTTGCTTCCAATTTAGTCTTTCATGTGGTTAATCTGTAAGCTAATTGAGCAGTACTGGATTGAGCTTCTGAATTTTTCTCTTCTCCATATACAAGAAATGAGTTATAATGAATAGATTAAATAATGAGCCAGGCAGCCAGGAAACCAAAGGATGTGCTGTTAGTTCTGGTAATGAGGCTGGTTTGGTAGTTCAGTAGTTGTGGTTTGTAGCCAGTTTTGTTCAGCAGAACTGTCATTTAAACAGAAGACTTAAAATATGTAATTATTCTTGTTAGTTTGCTATCATCATCCATCATAATTCCAGTAAAAAAGGGCAAAAAATGGAAAGAAAAAGTCATTTACGAAATAGAATTTGCTGTCTGACACAGATGCAGAGGTCTGTTTATTTCAAAAAGCATTTATAAGCAGAACATATTCTATTGCAGGTATTCTATTACTGAAAATTTACCCATGAACATAGATATATTCTGTGGTCTGAAAACTAATAAAAAGGAATAAAACTTATCCTATCATGGATATTTACTCAGAGTGCAGAAAAGGCTATGTTTTAAAATTAGCCATCTTGTGCTTAATCAACTTTGATTTGTACTTCATCAAAAGAGTGCATCTGTAACTAGCAAATACTGAATCTGTATGCAAGGTTAAAAAAAATGAAAAGGGGAATTAAATACACCATCTATATAGCAAAGGATAGGAGTCCTGCTTGACCAACCTGATCCCCTTCTATGACCAGGTGACCCACCTAGTGGATGAGGGAAAGGCTGTGGATGTGGTCTACCTGGACTTCAGTAAAGCCTTTGACACTGTCTCGCACAGCATTCTCCTAGAGAAGCTGGCGGCTCACGGCTTAGACAGGTGTACTCTTTGCTGGGTAAAAAACTGGCTGGACGGCCGGGCCCAGAGAGTTGTGGTGAATGGACTGAAATCCAGTTGGCTGGCGGCTCACGGCTTAGACAGGTGTACTCTTTGCTGGGTAAAAAACTGGCTGGACGGCCGGGCCCAGAGAGTTGTGGTGAATGGACTGAAATCCAGTTGGATGGACTGAAATCCAGTTGGCAGCCGATCACGAGCGGTGTCCCCCAGGGCTCAGTTTTGCGGCCAGTCTGGTTCAATATCTTTATCAACAATCTGGACGAGGGGATTGAGTGCTCCCTCAGCAAGTTTGCAGACGACACCAAGTTGGGCAGGAGTGTTGATCTGCTCGAAGGTAGGAAGGCTCTGCAGAGGGACCTGGACAGGCTGGATCGATGGGCTGAGGCCAACTGTATGGGGTTCAACAAGGCCAAGTGCCGGGTCCTGCACTTGGGCCACAACAACCCCATGCAACGCTACAGGCTTGGGGAAGAGTGGCTGGAAAGCTGCCTGGTAGAAAAGGACCTGGGGGTGCTGGTTGACAGCCAGCTGAATATGAGCCGGCAGTGTGCCCAGGTGGCCAAGAAGGCCAACGGCATCCTGGCCTGCATCAGAAATAGTGTGTGGCCAGCAGGAGGAGGGAGGTGATCCTGCCCCTGTACTCGGCACTGGTGAGGCCGCACCTCGAATGCTGTGTTCGGTTTTGGGCCCCTCACTACAAGAAGGACATTGAGGTGCTGGAGCGTGTCCAGAGAAGGGCAACGAAGCTGGTGAAGGGTCTGGAGCACAAGTCTTATGAGGAGCGGCTGAGGGAACTGGGACTGTTTAGTCTGGAGAACAGGAGGCTGAGGGGAGACGTTATTGCTCTCTACAACTACCTGAAAGGAGGTTGCAGCGAGGTGGGTGTTGGTCTCTTCTGCCAAGCAACTAGCGATAGGACGAGAGGAAATGGCCTCAAGTTGCGCCAGGGGAGGTTTAGATTGGACATTAAGAAAAATTTCTTTACTGAAAGAGTGGTTAAACATTGGAAGAGGCTGCCCAGGGAAGTGGTTGAGTTACCATCCCTGGAAGTATTTAAAAGACGTGTAGATGAGGCGCTTAGGGACATGGTTTAGTGGGCAAGGTGGTGTTGGGTTGATGGTTGGACTCGATGATCTTAGAGGTCTTTTCCAACCTTTATGATTCTATGATTCTATGAATATAATCAACTGAATATACCATGTCCATGTTAGAGAAATATTAAAATCTGAGACATGTTGAGGATTAACATCTGGAAAGTCTTATATATATGAATCTTGTATCATTGATCCCTAGTTGCTTCTCCCAAACAGCTTTCCCATGTGGGGCAGGGAGTTGTAGATATTGTYTATTCTGTGTGATATATGCCCTTTCTCTCACTTGAGAGAAAATCACTAGAACAGTGATTTCCAAAACCTGAGACATTGCTTTGAATTCTTAAACATCACAGGACATCTACACGCACCTTCCACTCCAGTTCTGCCATTTTTCCTCAGTCCAATCCTACAAAATGAGTTTGTTTTATAACTTGTTTGTTTCCTGTATGAAGAATTAGGTGAGGACATTCTTGTGGGTAGAGTTGGGCCCACAGCTCTTGACCTACATGGGGAATCTGCAAAGTAGTGATCAGAGAGCCTGAAGTTAGCAAAAACTCAGGTTGAGACAGCTCAAGTTTCTGGTGATTGTCATGGATAAGATTCTCTGCCTATTTGACAAGCACAATGACTGTTTCAGTTTAGTTCCCTGTTTCAGGGAAAAAAATAGGTTAACTGTAATAGTTGTCCATTACTGTTAGGTCATTGGTATTATGTATGTGTGTGAAATGATAGATCTTCATCTTCTGAGGGAGCGTTTCTCATGTTTTATGTGTGATGTCTTATGAGAACTCATTTATCAGTTTATGTGAATCACAGTTACGTAAGTTCTGAAAACATATCTGAAATAGCCCTGAAAGAAGCCATGTTAGTCACAGGAGCAGCGCTGTGTCAGTACAGTGTAGCCAACAGCTTGGACCACAGCAGCAGCAATGATCTTTTATTCTGATCGCCTTTCTTCCACTTTTGTATGTTAAAGCCATGCTGGTGAGAGCAAAAAGTTGCTTCAAAGTGAAGAGGTGAGCACTGAAACATTGTAATGCAGTGTTCAAAACGGGGAGGGGGGGAAGTGCCAGAGTGAATTAATGGTAAGCAAAATACTGTAGAAGGAAATGCACTCAAAAAGATAACAGCCAAGCAGGAGAGACTGCCAGAACACTCAGAATAACACTCAGAATTATATTCAAATATAATCAAGAAAATAAAGCCAAATTTTCAAAAGCAATCATTCCAGAACAATGGAGAAGAGAAGGTTTAAGTGCTAAAGAATAATGCTGATTTATACAACTAATTGTTCTTAAGTCCCTATTGCCATATTTTAAAACCGGCTTACACATACTGTCTTCAGGCTGAAATTCATAAATGGACCTAACTTGAGAAAATATTCCTATTTTACCAGGGCTCTGAAACCTTGCATTGTGTAGTTTTGACTTCTTTTCTGCAATATTGCTAAGGAGTAGCTTCTTCAATGTAACAAGCACATGTTGCTGTCACAGGAAGGTTTTCCTTTTGCATCTGTGTTGCCACAGAATATCTGTCTTTTAATTATAGATCAACTAATCTCAGTAGGTACTGTTTGTACAAAATCCTCTAGGAGAAATAGCTGTGTAAATGTGGTTATTATTACTATGTCTAGTACACCGTTCCCTGTATGTTCCCTGATTCGCACAAGTCGAAAAAAACAATTGTTGAGGCAGAACAAATATTTATTCCAACAAGAGTTCAGAAATTCAGAAAAAAAGACTATGGCTTCACTAATGAAACTGTTAAAGGAACTATAAAGGCTTCTCAGTTTAGTTAACGGTTTTATTTTTTTGTTCTTCCAAAATAGTAATATATTTTCTTCTTGGGAAGCTAGGATGCCATCAATAACAATCAGTTATTCAGGAATGAAAGATCAAAATCTGAAGTTACACAATATTATAACTCATTCCTGTGACATAAACTATTATTCATCAGCATGGTCATTCCTCTGAGGCTATTCATAAAGAGCATACCTAGCCCAAATTCCAGAGTAATGGCTCTGGCCACTTTCAAAATAGAAGTAATGGATAGGATTGCAGTGAATCCAGAATTTACCTGCGAATGGACTTGCTAAGTTTTCTTCATTGCTGTTAACTTGGGGGAAAAAAAATTCCTAAGGTTATCTGAAGTCATTATTCTGAAAGCAAGATTTTATTTTTTCACAGAGCAAAATGCTTTTACCAACATGGGAGACAATTCTGGATGTTGCTAAATGCTGAGTGAACTAATGTAGTTTTCAAGTAGAAGACAAATATTCTACATATCTACATGTATGTATGCACATATTAAGATACATGTACACACACATATAAGCGTCTGTGCACACACTCAAGCTCTATGTAGAGTTTAGCCAATAAACTGAAACAGCTTTTTTTGAGCTCCTGCTGTCAATAAGGATATCAGGTTTTAAAACTTTGCTTCATTTAGKTCAGGTTCAGT
This sequence comes from Phoebastria nigripes, assembly GCA_035582835.1. Taxonomy (NCBI): domain Eukaryota; kingdom Metazoa; phylum Chordata; class Aves; order Procellariiformes; family Diomedeidae; genus Phoebastria; species Phoebastria nigripes. The sequence goes on along the minus strand of JAYKAV010000386.1, from coordinate 17,403 downwards.
GAAGGCTCTGCACAGATTCTGTGCTGTAGAATATTGATGAGACTGGAAAGCCGGAGTTGTCACCAAATCTGGCTTTATGATAAAATCGGTTCTTTGGAAATGGGACTTGTTCTTGTCCTGGTATGTATTATATCTATTGATTGAAATGTTTATAAATCTGTAGCCCCTGTAATGCTGAACTGTTATGCACATGCACATGCAGCATTTGACTACATGAGAAAATACTGACCATGAGAGAAGTGATTATGTGCAAGTCTTTTTTACTTTATGTTTTACTTTATTTTTTAAATCTAAATTTAGCTTTTGTATGTTTGTGATTAATTCCACATTAATTTTTGTATAGCGATGCTGAGTTGTTTTTGTTGTAACAGGAAAAGATGGAGGAAGCTAACTGCTTTTTTAACATGTTACTTGCGTGAAGAAAAATTAGAGTGGCATTGTAGGAGTCAACCATTACTCTTGGAGTTGTTGCTCCTTATATGCTTCACATATCAAAGGCCTGATACTGCTGTCCTGAAAACCCTGCTAAAACCAGTGGTAGTCCTGTAAAGTAAAGATTGATAAGATCATGGAGCAAGCAATAAAAAAGATTTTCCAATTTCTCCACTTTTGTTGTCCAGTTGTATCTCTTGGGAGTTTACAATAAGCTTAAATATCTTGAAGTACTGCAGCAAAAAGTAGAGAAGTACTTGTCCATGAAGTTGATTTGTTTCTCAGTGGGTGATGTGGGACTGATGTACACAGTGTCAGGCTGATGAGATAATCTTCTGTACTTAATTAATCTAAAATCCTGAATACTCCTTCAGACACTTGCAGTCTATCAGGAAGGCACTTGTTCTTAATGAATTCTAGTTACAATATCGGCTTTTAAAGCTATGAAATTACAAAAAGGTATTTTGGTTTAGGAAGGGGGGAATATGCTGCAGTTCTGTAYGTGTGGTACAGATGTTCATAAAAAAGATTCCTAAATGTAAAAGGAGGAAAGCGATTGTGGAAGTCTCTTTACCAGACCTGAATGAGTAATTTACAACATAGAACTTAATTTCACCTAAAACGTGGGATGGGGATCACAATTACAAATAGTGAACATCATGCTAACAGTTATTTGCTGGTTCAGTCACTTGTCTTAGGGACAGCGGTCTAAGCTGTTTTAGTGATTTGAGTTAATCATCAGTAAAATGTAAATACTGCTTTATTTTACAGTTGTTTGCTATCAACTGCACCGCTTCATAGGTCTATGTATTAATGAATTTACTAAGACAAGTTAAATGGCTGTGGAAAGGTCTTAAATATGTCCTTCTTAATGTTCAGTACTACTATGTAATTATTAAAAGAAAGCATTGCACTGCTGAGTAGAGGATCAGGGATTATGAAGCAGCAAAATGTGCTGCAGAGCAAATTATTAGTACAATCTCTCTAGGCAAATAGAATTGAATCTTGTATTTGGGTGGCATGCCTAGAAGGTAAATTCCATTACTCCAGATATTAATACCAAAATACTACTATACAGAATTAACAAATTAGCTTAGTGGTCAGGCTAGTCTAATAAAAAGTCTCTGGATGCAAGTCAGAGCTGCTTCCAAGGGCAGTAAAACCCTCACTATGAACAAATTGTCTTTTGTGGTGTGTCTAAGAAATTTTGAAAGATGCTGTGAATTTCCCTTTTTTATGAGCAAAAGATAACATAAGATAGAGGGAAATTGATATTGCTTACCACGTCCTAGGTGTATACTGACTATCTGCTGGAACAGAGAAGTCATTTTCTTTGTGATTTGTGATTGTGCCAAAAACATTTTGGGATGGATAGGGACTTCCTTTGGAAACATATAGCATACAGGGTTCAATTAAGTATTTGTGTATGTATATGTTTTTAGTGAGTCTTCATTTCTTTCTTAGAAACTTTAGAGTACCACTGCACTCTATTTGGAGGAAAACAATGTATGGAGAATTATTTTAAGTGACTTTCAAGATTTCCCTGGAATACATGGAATAAATGAGGGAAGTCCTAGGGGAGTTCTTGACATCGATATCTTTTGTAGGCAAAAAATACCCTGTCAGAATATTTTGTGAGCTGTTGCAATTCAGATATGTAAGGAGAAACTGGGAGACTGACAGGATAAGCTGCTGTTTTAGTCATTTGTTACTTGTATTGTTCCAACAGTACTGGTCATAAAAAGAAAACATGTAACAGCTGGAAATTGAACAGGCTACAAAAGAGGAATATAAAAACATTGCCTGAATTTTCAGTGATGCTGATAGGAAAGCCAAAGCTCAACTTGGGTTGAGAGTGACAAGTGACATCAATGGCAGCAAGAACTTCTGCCATTACATTAACAGTAGAGAGATGAGCAAGAACATGCAGGTCTGCTGATGAATAAGCCATTTAACAACAAGCAGATACAGCTAATGCTGAGGTAATCATGAGGTAATTAATGCCTTCTTTGCCTTGATTTTCATTGACAAGGTCTCCTAGCCTTTGTACCTAGTGACAAGGTTCAAGAAGGAGAGGATCTACAAGTAATGGAGGATGATCAAATAAGGAATCTTTTGAGAAACCTTGACCAATACAGGTCCACAGGACCAGACAGGATGCATCTGAGGGTGATGAGAGAGCTTTCTTATATCATTGCAAGAGTACTCTCTATCAACTTTGAAAAGTCATGTACACTGAGGGAGAGTCCCAGTGACTGGAGAAAGGCAAATGCTACAGCCATCTTTAAAAAAGGGCAAAAAGAATGATCTTAGGAGTTACAGGCCATTCAGCCCCACTTCAGTCCCAGGAAAAATCTTGGAATGAGTTCCTTCAGAAGCCATTTCTGGGCACATTAAAGAGAATAAGAAGATTGGGAATAGCCAGCAGTTATTTAACAAGAACGAATTGTACTTGACCAGTCCAGTTGCATTCTGTGATAAAATGATGAGATCTGTGGATGTGGAGTTCATTCAACTAGATGGATGAAAAACTGTCAGGATCATTGGACTCAAAAGAAAGTAGTTAATGATTTGGATTCTACCTGGAGGCTTATTTCCAAGTAGAGTTCCTTTGGGTTCTGGCCTGTCTTGTTTGACATCTTTATCAGTGACCTGGAGGAGGAGATAGTACACCCTCAGTTTGGTGTTGCAGCTGGAGGGCAGGGTTTTCATTCAGAGAAGCCTGAACAGGCTGGAAACAGAATACAGCACTCCACACATACCAGTACAGAATTTTTGACAGGTAAATCAAATGACTGATGATGACTTCTTATTTTCTTTCTCCCACTTCTCACATTTCTAAGCAAGAGAGAATCCTGTCAAGTATTAGAAACTGATATCTTCAGATTAAAAAAAAAAAAAAAGCATGAAGCACAATGCAATATTAAAGCAAGGATAGTGACTAGTTCACACTAGTCTCGAGGGACTTAACCAATTATGTTTGTAAAGTTCCTTATTTTTTTTTTATTAGTGGAATTTTTCATGTAACAGTAATTTTTGGAAATTATTTGCACAAATTTGTGTCTTCAGAATTCAAGTGGTTTTAATATTGCTACTTTATTTACTGAGATATTAAGGACAAAGGCAGGATTAATGGTATGTGTTTTGCAATGATCTGGCAAATGAATCATTGTTAATAATATAGAGTCCATTTATTGATTTTCATTTAAGAAAAAAAAAAAAAAGAAAGAAAAGAAAGTGGAATAAATGCCAAAAGCAGCCTTTGTCTCATTTCTGTAGGGAGATAGAGTTGATTCACTAGCTCAAAGTGTAGTAAATTTAACAAAGCTGCTTGTATATAGTGAACATATTGCAATGCAGTCGATATAACTTGCCTATTAAGTCAGAGGAACTTAATAAAAAATCCTTAGATGTATTCCTCAATATAATTTTAGCTTCTATAGACGCAATTTATAGGGACATTCATCAATCATTTTAACCTTTATTATTGCACAATATAAGTGTGTTTTCATTTTATTCTAAGAAATGAAATTAAAAATATTTAATTAACAAGCAAAATCTAATATTTTGCATTTTGTTTTCATCATGGATTCAGGAATATGATCTAAATTAAATCTATAAAAATTATAAATGGTGTTGCACTGAGCAGCAGTAATATGAAATTGGAAAGATTAACTTGTTTAATGTGTTTGCTTATCTTTAGCATTTAGATTTAGCTGTTCTTTGTTTCAGAGTTGTTTATTTGCACTTTCAGATTTGTAAGTAAATGTCACATATGGCTGTACTCTGCTGAAGATAACCTATAATATGCACAGGTTTGGCTAATCTGTTCATTATACTACCCTTTCTTTTCCTAAATCTTCTGGAGTCTTGCCTTGTTGTGATTATGAAGCAGGTATTGCAGAGCACAGTTTAGGATTTAAAGCATGTTAGGACTCCAGTTCTGCTTCCAAAGTTGAATCAATGTCATATAGGAAGATTCCCTTTAGGGTTTTTGTGTTTGCACTGCAAAGTAACAATTAGAGAGTCAGTTGGAAAGAAATGAAGATAACGCAGATAACAATCATCTGATTCAACTCAGTTTTCTGGAAGCATCCGTGCTTCATCAGAAAGGTCAATGAAGATTTTAGCATGGTCATTTCCAGGGTAATAGACTATGTCATCAGCAAATCTCAACCTCCTGGTAGCACAGGCTCTTGCTTCCTCTGTCCTGGCACAAACCAATCTTMTTTTAAAGAAGAGCTCTCTAAAAACTTTGTCAGGTTGTACAATATTCCATTCTTTGCCTGTGTTCAGAAGTATAATTCTGTATACTTCTGAAATGTACACTTCTGAATATGTATTCATACATATTTCAGAGATTTAGACTTAAAAAGAAATACCAAATTAAAGTCACGTGTACACTCATGCTGTGCATATACATACATACCTCTTGTCACTTGAAGCATATGTTTATTTTTGTTCCTTGTCCCTCATGTTTGGAGCATAAGCCTCTTAGAGTCATGTATCTGTCATCATTTCAGTTTTTCTCAACTACTTTTGTGAGAGAAATGAATTATTTCTGTTATTTTTAATATCTGGCAATGGGAGCTGTTATTAAAATAAATGACCTCTTCAGAGTTATTAGCAGCCAGTTTTCTGGAAGTGGACTTTTGAAGCTGAAGTGAAGAGATTAACTCCTTTTCAACTCTTTGCCCAGGGAGTTCAGCACTGAGACTTCTGTACCTTTCCTTCAAGGTTTTATGATGATAGGCACTGTGAGAGGTTTCAAACACAAGCACCCATATCAAAACAGTAGGAGACAGGAGCACCCATATCAAAACAGACAGGAGACCAACAGGGAAAAAAATGGATGTCTCAGCAATCTATCAGCATCATAGGAACACAAGAAGTTTGGTGAGCTGGCTTCCTCCATCTGTCCTCTTCCACTGACACCAAAAAAGATTTTCTGAGATAGATTTCTAAACTGGATTTCCTCAGTGCTCTACCTCATGGCCTGAGTGCTGGATTGTTGTCATCACTTTATCTCTTCCCTGCGAGACAGGCCCTGAATAAAAATTTTATGAAACACACTTATCCAACAAAATGGAATTTGTGGAATTTTCTTATTGTCTTAATAGGGTCTGTTGTTCCTGTAAATCTGACTCACCATGAGAGACAATATTTGCTACCTTTCTAGTTCACTTAATGGAGCAAAAGAAGTCTAATTTATCTCTTGGTTCAGTTAAAGAGCTATCCCTTACCCTGGTGGGGTATCTCAATTTTTGTAATAAAAGATTGGCTTCAAATTCTTGAAGGGTCAATCACAGAGCTTCTACCTGTGAAAGAGCCGCAATCCTGCGGAAGACAGAATCTGAACCTGATATCCCTGGCAATCTGACCTCTACTGATTTATTTACAGTTACACTCTAGTTACGGTTACTTGTGAAAATGTCATTTTTGATGACAGTTGCTTCTATCAGAAGGTTGAAAAAGAGTCAAACTTTCCAGTTAATTTCCTATATACCATGTTCTTTCTGGATAAAGTATCCTGTAGAAGCTATTTACAGCTCTCTTAAGGTGATTCGAGAATTCTAGCTGAGCCTGCAAATTAATTTACCTGTCTCCTTTTTCTAAACTTGATGCGTAAAGAGTTTATCCTTCCTACTTTCAGTGTCGTTTAGGGGATTGGGTTTGGAGGTGTTTCTCTCATGCCTTCTTGAAATGTTTAAAAATACTTTCAAGGCTGTTCCTTTGAAGGATAAGAAGTTGCTGTAATCTCTGTGCTGAGACTCTAATTGGATAATGATTGTTGTGAGATCTCCAAATTCATAGTGGAAGTGAGTGCACTTCTCTAGAGTTCAAACTAAATGGGAGGTACCACTGAGAAATGCATGTGACAACAGCCAAGGTGCCACCAGGTGTTCCACAAYCAACTTATCAAATCCCTTGCCATCCTCAGTCAATTCAGGAATGAAACTAGAGAGTATTCCTTCTCTTTTCATTTTCTTTCAGTGAAAGATTCTGAGATGCACCTCCAGTGTTAATGTATATCTGGTCTATCACTGGAATGCCAAAGATGTTCTGCTAGTAACTTTAGTAACTTGAATTCTTTGAGATGTGCAATCATTGCATATGCATCACTTCCAATTTGCACTCTATCTGTCTCAAAGCCTTTCCAAGACCATCTACCTCTAGAATTCTGCCGAAGAGAGGGACAGAGTGTTTTTTTTTAGTTCATTCTGTCATATTTTCATGAGCTGACTGCAAGTTGTTAAAACAACAGAACAACTCTGGCGTTTAGTGATGCACACAGCGAATGCACACATAAACTTGACATCTCATGAGGTTAATAAATGTGCACAGGTTGCTCATTAGTACGGAAACTTTTTATCTTCTCTCCTTATATCCTTTGGCAGGGAGACCCAGCACAAGCCATTTGACTATTTCTCCTTCACTGTTTCTGTATTTCTGATCTAGATTACCTATAGGTAATCAAGCTCCAGAAATACAAGAGGGTTTATGAGAAGGTATCAGTGGGAGTCAAAGTATAAGGGGTTGCCAGTTTGAAGGAGGGAGGGATAAAAAAATACCTTTTAGATGAGAAATTGTCTGATGTTTCATATGAAGCTTTCTGTCAAGAAATGTATGCATTTTTTATTTAGCATTCCTCTAAAAAGTAGACAGTATAAAGACTATCTTAAGCCTCCCTTGGCAACATATTAGATTTCCAGTGTTACTAAAGCATTCTGCAATGAACGATAGTAGTATGGACACAGAAGTTTATCTTTCAGATTTGAAATTATCTGCAATATAGTGCTTGCTTTTATGCAAAAACTGGCACGTTGAGCTTATTTAGTATTATATTTCTCTGATTTTTTTTCAGGGGAAAAAATACTTAGAGCAAATTACGTTGCATGAACTGCTACAAAAGTCCAAAATGATAATCAGTTTTCAGAATCTGATTAGGCTTTTTCGTTTTCTAATATTAGTGGTAGCTTGCAAATCTAGACAGCATTAGCAGTTTCAGTTCTTTGAACCTCCAGTCTCCAAACCTAATTCAGTCTGCATAAATACAGATTAAATATTTTGTTTTATGTTGAAAAAAATGAATTGGCTTAATGTGATGAGTCTTCTGGCTTATGCTACTTTTTTGTAAAGTACTGGTGCTTAGTAAAATGTCATAATCAGTGAAGTACATGCACATATTGTATTTTCTCCAAGTGTGTAGTTTGTGGGGAAAAGAAGGCTTTTATCTCTTTATATGGTAAATATATGATGGAAATGGAATGGAAAATGAATAATTCATAGAATCATAGAATAGTTGGGGTTGKAAGGGACCTTTAAAGGTCACCTAGTCCAACACCCCTGCAATGAGCAGGGACATCTTCAACTAGATCAGGTTGCTTAGAGCCCCGTCCAACCTGACTTTGAATGTTTCCAGGGATGGGGCATCTACCACCTCTCTGGGCAACCTGTTCCAGTGTTTCACCACCCTCAGCATAAAAAATTTCTTCCTTCTATCTTGTCTAAATCTACCCTCTTTTAGTTTAAAGCCATTCCCCCTTGTCCTGTCACAACAGGCCCTGCTAAAAAGTTTGCCGCCATCTTTATTATAAGCCCCCTTTAAGTACTGAAAGGCTGCAATAAGGTCTCCCCGAAGCCTTCTCTTCTCCAGGCTTAATAACCCCAACTCTCTCAGCCTTTCTTCATAGGAGAGGCGTTCCATCCCCCTGATCATTTTCATGGCCCTCCTCTGGACCCACTCCAACAGGCCCATGTCTTTCCTGAACTGAGGATTCCAGAGCTGGACGCAGTACTCCAGGTGGGGTCTCACCAGAGCAGAGTAGAGGGGCAGAATCACCTCCCTCAACCTGCTGGCCACGCTTCTTTTGATGCAGCCCAGGATACGGTTGGCCTTCTGGGCTGCGAGTGCACATTGCTGGCTCATGTCCAGCTTTTCATCCACCAGTACCCCCCAGTCCTTCTCGGCAGGCCTGCTCTCAATCCCTTCATCCCCCAGCCTGTATTGATACCGGGGGTTGCCCTGACGCAGGTGCAGGACCTTGCACTTGGCCTTGTTGAACCTCATGAGGTTCACACGGGCCCACTTCTCGAGCTTGTCCAGGTYCCTCTGGATGGCATCCCGTCCCTCAGGCGTGTCAGCCTCACCACTCAGCTTGGTGTCATCTGCAAACTTGCTGAGGGTGCACTCGATCGCACTGTCTATGTCATTGATGAAGATATTAAATAGTACCGGTCCCAATACGGACCCCTGCGGGATGCCACTCGTCACTGACCTCCATCTGGACATTGAGCCGTTGACCACTACCCTCTGGATGCGACCATCTAACCAATTCCTCACCCACCGGACAGTCCATTCTTCAATTCATTCACAGCCTTTTTATACAAATAATTGAGGTTGGTCAAATGTTTGTTTTTCAGTGGACTCACAGTTAAGATAGTATTGCTGCTTAGTTCTTATTTAGGTTTTACTAGTTGATGCTTACCATGTGACTAAGGCAAGTCTGCATAATTAAGGAAGATGTACACCTGCCATTAGTTCAAGTGGTGATATTTTGTGAAGACAGGCAATTTAGTGTTTGATTTTATTATGTTAATTTTTTCAGAATATTAAATATGAAAGAAAACAATACAGTCTTTTTAGTGAAATATTTTAATATACATTTAGGCTTCAAGGAAATTCATTCACTGTTTGCTATATTTTATCACAATAATCTGGACGATATTAACTTGTTTGTTTGATATCAAAGACCACATCTTTTCCTCATGTGATACCTCTAACTAAACTAGCTTAGACTATCTTATGTTTATAGGTTTTTTGTTTTCATTATGCTTAGTACAGATAAATATTTTCAAGATGGATTTATAATTGAACACTAAAGGGATGAAAATTAGTTTTATTCATAGCCTGTAACAATTATATTTGATTTTTCATGGGGTTCTTTGTGTGGACTGGATTCTTCAAGTTGATTTGATATACTAAAGTGATTTTCCAGTTGAATGACATCTGTAGGATAAGGAAGACTAGAGAAGATACATTTCAGACTCAGAGGAGCAACACTTGACATGTGTTAAGGCATCTACAAGCTGTGTTAATACTGACTGGTTAGTACAGAACTCAAACTCATTGTAAGGGTTGGTAGCCAGTTGTTTAGGAGGAGCAGCTTCCATTCAGGGTGTTAACGTGGTAACTCTGTGTCTTCTGAGCTCCAACCCTAGGCAAGGAAGACTTATTTCTACCTCTTTTTCATAAGCTTTATTTCTTTTTGATAAATCTTTTTCAGAGACAGTTTCACATATAACCCCTGTTTCTATATTTGACACAGAAACATCTTCAGGATTTTGTTAGTCCCTGTAGTCCCTGTAGTCTCTTCTCTCACAGTTTTTTAATTCAGATTCTTTGTGTCTTAGGATCTACAACCAAGAATAAGCTGTTTCTGAAACTRTTTTCCAACATTATTGCTTTCTTGAGTCAGTTTTCTGTATCAGTCAGCAGTGGAGCTGAAACTTAAGTCCCAGCCATTGCTATTAGTCACAGTATTCCTGGAAAATAATTTTTTTAAAAAGAGTATATATTATTATATATGTGGACAAGTACTTAATTAATTAATGCCAGCAATTATTACACAACGTATCCAAACTGTGGGAAGGAACAGTTAGTCATTTAGCTCTCCCTGGATTTCCTCAGGCAATGAGCTGGAAAAAATTTTGTGGTTAATCATAATGGATTAGGTCAGTTAAGTAAAACTAGAGAATATTTATTAATCTGTTAGTTCAGTAGGCAGCATAAATACTCATAAAAATGAAAGTATGTTGAAAGATCTATGGGAATTTCTGGGGGAATTCTTTATAATTAAGAAAGGAGTTTTATTTTATTTTATGGTATCTCTAGTTTTAATTTTCATGTATCACACTAGAAAAGAACTCCAGTGTTTCTGGCTTTATATATAACAACAATCTGCATTTTTCCTTGGAGTGGTTTGAATGGGATTTTTAATATTACAAGCATTGGCCTCGGTTGCTTAAGCTGCTGGACCTTACCCTGTTCTATAAACCATATGGCAGAGGAGATGTGAGAATCTCAGGCCTGAGTTATATATAAAGGTATGATTTAGTATGTAGCAGAAATATACAAAGTGAATATTGCTGGTCCCTACTCATGAACATGTGCAAAAAGCTAAGGATTAGGCCTAAGTAATATTTAGTGAAGATGACCGTATTAATGAAAGGGTGAGGAATCTAGCCAGGCAACACATAATGTGTGAGAAAGTAAAAAGCCAAAATCAGACAAACATGAATATAGATATGTGTGTGGATATAAATTCAACCTAAGTTTTAATTGTCTATTTTATTATCTAAGCTGATGCACAGAGATTACCTAAAAATGAGCAAATAAGTTAGATTTTGTCTGCAAATATTTCTAGTATTTTGTTCTATGTCAAGAGCATGTCTCTAATTCTGCTGCATTTTTGGGAAACTCTGCTGAGTCATATAGTAGTCAGGTCCTAGAGCTGGTTTCACTGATTTTGCTAGTAGCAGGCAACAGTGATCTGTTCCCCGCCTCCTGCCTGAGGGACGTGCTTAGAAAGAGCTGTCGTACAGAAATACTCGGCATGGGTCTGAGGGCTAATCAGAGAGCAGTAAAATGTCTGGCCACTGACCTCATAAAATAAAGGCTCATAAAACAAGTCAGTCAAAATCTCAGTTATATCAGTGAAAGAAATACTTTCAATTTCCTGCAGCATGGAAAGGTTGAACACTTACAGAAGCATATGAGAAATTTATTGCTATTTCCATTTAATAAAGGAATAATTCATTACCCTACAGAGCTTTCTGCCTCACCAGTATTTTCTTCTCAAAACAAGAATTATATTAAAGGTATGCTAGGACTGACTGATATTAATGAAGAATTTTGTAAAATCCCTTTGTTATATTTTTTCCCTTTTATGAACTAAAACATTCAGAGTGAAAAAATAAAATGGTACATTTTTCCTAAAGTTGTAAAGGGGTGTCACATCACATCTGACCAAAATAACCATATATCTAGAGATAATTGCTACGAATGCTGCTTGCRAATTTCAGCCTGAAGGTGAGAATGGCTCTGTAGTATGTTAAGATACTCATGTAAAAGAGAGAACACCTGGGTTCCAGTTCCTGTTCAGTATATGTTTAATTTGTGCAAAGCAAACATCCTCAGGAGACAGACTGAGAGCACTCCACTTACAAATTATCCTGTAGCTTTGGGGTAGAGATTCTATCATTAAAAATGAGCGGTCCAAATTCAAATCCCCTTGTGTGTTGGCACTCAAAATCTTGTTATGGGCGAAAGGGAGCATATCATATAAATGGCACTAAGAATTTATTAATCCTCCCGTTAAATTTTAACTGCTTGGTAGTCCCAACTAATAAAAAACCACCTCAAAATGGTTATACGAAAAACCTTCATGGTGTTTACCACTTTTTGGTAGTTTACTCTCTGGATCCTAAGGTTGACAACTTCAGAACTCAGGAAGGGGAGGTGAGGGTGTTTATGACAAGTCATCAGCATCATGAGGTCTTTGCCAGGAGGAGTTCAATGCCCGCATTTATTTTTGTTTTCTTATCCCTACTTACTGTGCCAATGGAAGGAAGGGGTGAAAGCTGCCCCACAGCCCCATGGTCCCAGGAGCTGTTTGTCCGGCAGGCACTGYCTGGGGCTGTCAGCCCCTTCCCCGGCGGCACTCACAGAGCTGGAGCTCAGACAGGCTGGGCAATGGGCACCTGGCCASGGGGTGCCTGGTAAACCCAGCTCAGCCCCGCTCAGGCCAAGGGCAGCCCAGCCACCCCCTGGGACCTGCCACAGCCCGATGCCTGCCCCCAGCAGTGGCAAATATATTTACTGGGACACGCAAGTGATAAGAGACTGAATCTGAAAATTGTACGTTCTGTGACAGTGCGTTCACTGAACTTAAATAAGTTTTTGAAAAAATAGGGAGTTTGCAGAGCAAGGCTCAAAACAGTAGCACATCCCACTTAACACATACCAAGAGACACTTCTGATGTTTCATAGGAAGTCTGGCAGTATAGTAATTTAATGATAAATACTTATTATTTAATGGATTGGCACAGTAGTTATTTGGGGGGTTTCTTTGCCACCATTATGTATTTACACTTTAAGTGTCTGAGCAAACTGATTAAATATAATTGTACTGCATAAAATTGCACACCTAGAAAATGAGGCTCATTCAATTATTGTTTCTGTCATTTCCCTTAATAAGTATAGAATTCAATGGCCAATTTCAGCCAGACCTGACACAATCGTAGAGGCCTTAAAGATATGGTTATTCTCCTGAGTTTCCCGAAAATCTGCAGCAGGATATTTGCCTTTCTAAGGAAGGACTTTTTGGTTAAGGGACGTGAGAAAGCATTGGGATAATATGTTAGAGGTTTAGGTGCTGGAAGTGAAAATTATTTTTGTGTGAGAGGTCATATAGAACAAAATGGAGGAAGATGGAAGGGATGTTTGGGAAATGTCTTCAGGATACTACTTTCATAGGTGTGCTGTTGATGGAACAACTTAGTTTAATGAATTATAATACTTTTTGTCATGTAATTTGCACTGTCTGTAAAAACTTTTTTTGTGTGTGCGTATATTAATTCCTGCTTGCTATTTAAGTTTTTTTTTTTTTTTTTTTCAAGAGGTAAATGTATATTCACATGCAAGTATACTGTACAGTATTGGAAGTGATGGGTGAACTAAGCTGCTTTCTGTGAAAGAATGAACTAAAGCCTATGATTTGTCACAAACACGACCTTTTAGTTCCTTTATCTTTCCCATCAATGAGTCCTTTACATCCATAATTTTGGATGCTATAGAAAGGCCTATGAAATTCTCATATATTGTTTCATCCCAGTTTTTCTTAGGGAACTATTTATGCTAAAGAAAAATAATTCAGCAGAATCACAGGAAGAAGAAGTGGAACTGACTGTGAAAGAATAAATCGTTTAGATTAAGTTTTATTAAGGCTTGAATCAAAGACATCAATTTCTCTTCGTATCGAAGCAACTTGTAACATATAACCTGAAACAAGTTTCATAATTGGTTTAATTCGGCATCAGCTATCACCGCCACTGAAAGCAATGATCCTGCTTTGTGATGCCCCTTTTCTTTTACCGAAAGAAGGTAGGTAGGGTAGACTGTTTTGGGAAAGAGAAGGGACAATACTATTGAGAGGTGTATTTGGAAAGATTTACATGAGTGATTGCAGATAGAGGAAACAGTTTAGAAATCAGTGCTGGAACAAAAAGATATATAGATACAGATAGGTAGATAGATGTATATATAGATATATATAWAAAAAACCCCATATGTAGTCCACAGTATATTATCCATATATATGTAAATATTACAGTTCTATATGTGTGATCATCATCACGTGATTTGTTGATCTAATTTGTTTATTTGGTGTTCTCTTAGGTGTTTCTCTTAGGAAAAAAATAGATCAGCCAATGGTTGTTTTGCATTTTAAAGAACAGAATTTCATAGGTAACACATTTCCAAGTGGATTTTCTGTTTAGAATATTGTAATTGAATATTTTTGCTAGTAACATGGACTAAATTCTGAGAAATTAACACTATTGAGGGTGGGAGTAGGAAGACAGGAGATTTCTTCTCGGGGAACTGTAAATCCAAAAAGTCTAGAACCGGAGGTTGGTTTTTTTGGTTTTTTTTTGTTTGTTTGTTTTTGGTTTTTTTTGTTTTGTTTTTTTAATATGTTACATCACAGTATGTGAGAAAGGATATTAATATTGGTACACAAAACAATTCAGTGATCAGCCCAGCATTATTCGATACAGATTGTGTTCGGGGATTCAGTAGTGGAAGTAGAAATACAATCCTAATTTATATTCCTTTCATTCTGTAATTAATTATAATGAAACGTGTTTCTTGGTTGTTGTAGCAAATACAAATTCTGTTTATTCCTTGTGTATTCCAAAGAAACATAACATGGGAAAAAAATTCCCAGTTACTTATGAAATATCATCTTTAAAAAGTATAGTTGTCAAGCATACCTGGGAATTGCAATTCAACCTTCTTCTGAAATTCTGTCTGATGGTATGTCAGTTGGGAAGCCCTAATGAATTATAATGATCTGGCTGAGCATTGTGCTTCAGTTAGAGAAAAGACTGATTGTAGAATTCTACAAAATCAGGAGATAATGGAGAAAGGGAACAAGAAATTATTATATACATTGTTATACTCAGAATAGGAGAAGGAAGAAATGCTCAGTGAAAGAATCTGCCACCAACTGAAGAATAGGAATTCCTTTTTGGAAAAGTATAATTAAATTATGTAATTAATTGTCAGCAGTTGTTGAGGAAGCCAGAAGTTTTAAGTGCTTACATGGTACTGAAGATGCTGTAACAGGATGGATCTTGTGGGGGATATTAAAATGGAATGTTTCAAATAGACCTTTGGACGCCAAATTGCCAGCACTTGGAGTGAAAAAAAAAAAGGTACAAACTTGTGCTGATTTCTTGGATTCTCTTTTTTGACTGCTCTAAGAACTGCAGTACTGGCTACTTATACCTCTGACCTTACCTATTTTATGGGTTTTAGTCTGAAATTCAGAGTTTGTTTGTGCTTACGTACCGAAAATACTTACAATCTTTAAACTAGCTATAACTTGACCAGTAAAAGATTTAATCAGAAGAGTTACAGCAGCATTAATAAATATGTATTTAATGTAATGAAAAGATTGATTTTTAAAACTTATGATTGTCTGGTACATTAGATTGTTTGCTTATGAATTTGTCTGGCTAATTTCATATTAATTGCAACCCTGTTGGTTCTCAATTAGAAAGCTTTCAAAGCAATCCTTTAAGAGAAAATTAGTTTCCTAATTCAAGATAATTAAAGATGGGAACTTGATAGTACCCATACAATAGCATTCGAAGATCAAAGAGCTTAAGGGTTAAAAGAAAGAGCTTGGAAAGCCAGTCTGATTTCTTATGATCTCTGGCAGTGTCACTTATTTATAAGCATTTCCTTGAACTTCTAATTTTTTGAAACAGAAAGAATATTTATGCCAGAGACTGTTTTTATAATCCAGACAGGGCTCATGAGGCTGTTCTGACATTTTTCCACAAGTCAAAGAGAATATTTTAACGGTATTAACAGCAATAATTTAAGTTTTTTATAATACCTTAATAGGCAGTTGTTCCTTTGAGGTAGATTAACTGGATTTTTAAGTGTTTTTTCTTCATCAATAATACTTCCAATACCTGGTGATAATAATGTCTATTCTTTGCCTATTTTTAATATTTAAGTTTTGAAGTTTCAGGTCATTTTCACTAAAGTATCATAAAACTTTGCAAACGTTTATCTCTTTTCAAGTAAATCGGTTCAATGAAGATATTTGAAACAAAAACTATTTAAGATTATGAAAAATAATTTTTAAAATCCTAATTTATAATTCTAGACCTAGTTCTCATTATTATAATTCTAATTCTTAAATTATAGGGTGCCTCTACATTAGCATTTTAGTTTGGGTCACCAGTGTGCTTTACAAGCATATTTCCCAGATATCCATTCCTACCATGTTTTGACTCATGTTACAGAATGATCCCAAAGCAAGCAGACTGGGTTCTTTTCTGTTGAAACTGAACTGGAACATATATTTCTGAAATACACCTAAGGAACTCTTACCCACTGAAAGCCTTTCAGTTCACAGGACCAACCAAGTGCTAGTCCAAAATAAAATTTCTGAAACTCATATAGCGTGGGCTTTGGGAGGTCAACCCCAAAGGTTTTCTATTGTGCTGTGCTGCTAGCTAATGCAGACACAGGCAAGGGACCTGCCCCTGCCAGCATTCTCCAGTTCAAGGCTGCACATTTTCATTTATAGATAACCCCCTTATTAAAGAGACTAAGCACTCTGCTCAAGGAGAGACAGTGAAAACTTTGCATTTGAGTGTACAAATGATACATTTCTGGCAATATCTCATACTATTCGTATCAGTTGAAGATGTGGCTTTTTTTTCACAACAATGTTATGGGAAAAATATCCTTCAATTGTTCTTCTCATTCTTCTTAGATAGAACTGTCCTGCCTTAAGTAAATCAGTAAGGGTACTCTGGTTCGTAGACTTCCATCAGTTGTAGTTTTGATAACATGATATTAGGATTGCACATTATGACAAATGCTTGGTTCCTTTTGGTGATCTTTCTTATACAAAAACTACTTCTATTTATGGTGCTTTACAGATAGGAGTGATAAATTTCTGTTACAGGAAGAGGAAAAAGACTATCAACATTAAATAAAAACCCTTAACTTTTTTCCTTAGGTATAGAATGCATGTATACAACAGTTTCGGCTTAGCATAAGTGTTTTTATATTTGTGATATACTCTTCATATTCTGTCAGAGATACTTAATTCAGATTTGATGATGTCCTGGTTCCAGCTGGGACAGAGTTAACTTTCTTCCCCATAGCTGGGGGGGTGTGCTGAGTTTTGGGTTTGGTATAATAGGAGCGTTGATGGCCCATTGATGTTTTGGGTGTTGCTGGGTGGTGCTTGCACCGGGCACTTTTCGGCCTCCCATGCCCTGCCAGGTGCATGGGAAGCTGGCAGGGGGAGCATAGCCGGGGCGGTTGACCCAGCTGGCCAATGGGGTATTCCATACCATGCAATGTCATGCTCAGTATAAAAACCTAAGTGTGTGTGGGGGGTTCTGGGTTCCGGGATGGGCTCGCGTGTTTTTCGGGCACGCGTCGGCTCGGCAACGCGTCGGTTCGGGGGTGGTGAGCAGTTGCATTGTGCATCGCCTGTTTTGTATATTGTTGTTGTTGTTGTTGTTACCACTGTTATTATTACTGTTCTACTTTGTTTTATTTCAATTATTAAACTGTTTTTATCTCAACCCGCGCGTTTTCCTACTCGTGCCCTCCCGATTCTCTCCCCCATCCCACCGGAGCGGGGGGGTGAG
>JAYKAV010000385.1:80475-105023 GCA_035582835.1 Phoebastria nigripes | reverse complement strand
CGGGCAGCTGCGCTGCCCCGGGGATCGCGCCCCGGGCGCCCGCTGAGGGTCCGGCTCCGGCACCGGCTCCGGGCGCGCAGGTGCGCGTTCGGGCGGAGGGACGGCGGCTCGCCCGGGCACAGGCGGGAGGGCTTTGCCCGCCGGCGGGCTGGACCCGGGGCTGCCAGGGGCTGGTGCCACGGCGGGTGGGAGAGGCGGCTGCAGCAGCCCCGCGTGCAGGTGGAGCCGCGGCTGGCAGCGGGTTCGCCGGCTGAGGCCGGGGGCTGTGCGCTGCTGTGCAGGGGGTGCCCGGGTGGGTGGGGGCCGTGGGGTGCGGGGGCGTAGCTGCGCTGGGCGGTGGGGGCCGTGGGGCGCGGGGCCGTGGGGCATGCAGGGGAGCAGGGGCTGTGGTTTGCATTGGTGTGCTACCAGGCGGGGGCCGTGGTTTGCAGTGGAGCATATGTGCTGGGCATAGGGCCATGGTGTGCAGTCCGGTGCGTTTGTGCTGGGGAATTTGGGCCATGGTCTGTGGTTGGGTGCCCATCCTGGCAGTTAGGGGCTGTGGTGGGCGGTTGGATATGCGTTCTGGGGAACGGGGCTGTGGCTTGCATTGGGATGTATACGTGGGATGGCCGTAGCTGTGGTTTGCAGTGGGATGTCTTGGGGGATAGGAGCCATGGCTTGCATTGGGATGTCGGCACTTCAGGACAGGAGCTATGGTCGGAACTGGGTGCCTCCTGGGGAGGAAGGGCTGTGATGTGCTTTGGGGCATGTGGACTGGAGATTAGGGGCTGTGGCTGTAGTGGGAGTCTATTTTGGGGGATAAGGGCTGAGATTTGCAGTGAGCTGAATGTGCTTGGGGATAGATGCGGTGGTTTGCAGCGACACATACGTGCAGGGAAGTAGGGGCCATGGTTTGTGGTTGGGGGTATGTGCTGGGGAACAGGAGCCCTGCTTTTTGGTAGCATGCACACAGGCAGAGCGTGCATCAGAGGATGGGGACCATGATACCTGCAGTGTGGTCCAGAAGCATTTAGGCAGTGGGACTGCTGGTGAAGGCATGGCATTGCTTTTGTAGCGTGTGCCATTGCTTTTGTAACTTATCTGTTTGTGGTCCTTGTGTATCTGTGCATAATTGGGTGTACCTACCTTCAGGGCTTTGCGCAGACCTATGCATGATGCTCAGTGCACCATCTTTCTGTGTGCTCTGTTGTCTGTGTGTAAGCACAATTTGTGTAGTAAGTCATCTCCACCCCAGGCTGTCATGGATAATGAGCTGTTCTCTGGGCTCGGGGTGTGCTGGACAGTCCTGTGTATGGGATTTGTGTGGTTGTGTTCTTGTGTCTGGGCCTCGGCTTGCAATTTTGCCTGTCCCTGATGTCTTGGGGAACTGCTGGAAAAGTGAGTGCCACTCTCCTACTCTTCCAAAACTGGCTCAAGGAAGCAGGAAACTCCAGAGCTGGGTTTGACTGCACAGGTACTGGTACCCACGAATGCCTGTGGATGCTTGTGTAAATCAGGATGCTAGCATGAAGGGAGCAATGGTTTTAAGCAAATAGGATTTAAACAGGAACCATACCTGCTGTTTCTTGCCTTGATGTCTATGGACAGGGATCCTCAAAGCCTTCAGTGATGTAAGGGTTACATCTATCAGGCATCTGTGAGAAACATAGTCAAACATGAGGCTAGCTTTGCAACTGTACCTATAGCAAGGCATGGAGGGAAAATGTCTTGCTGTGTTAGCATACAAGCCGTTCTTTTAGCTGTTGTGTGTTTGTGCCAGAGTTTTGGGTTGTAAGGAGAGGAGCTGAGGACTTGGGCACTGACCTCTGCAGGGCTCTGGTCTTCTCTTGGTCTAGGTCTCCCAGAGGGTGCCTTTGCCCAGGATGTGCAAGTGCTCTTGGTCAGTGACTGCTGGGCTGGCCAAGTGATGCTTGCTGCAGCCCTCGCAGGTGTGGATGTTGCACAAGACACCATACTCTGAGAGTGTGAGTGGGAGCTAGAGACCCTGGGACTGCGGGACTGTGCCTGAGGCACAGTGCGTGGTGTGTGCATTACTTGTGTGCAGGTGATGAGGCTTGGGACTTGACTTGCTTGGGAACTGTGGGGGCACGGTAGGGTCTTTCCCCCCAGAACTTTATAAACTTCACTAAAAACTTTCGTTGTCATTCTGTCTCAATAGTGACATGCGGGTAATGGAGACAACACATAACAAGTTTCCATAATTCCTTTTTATACTAACACTTAAATGCATCACAAAATTCTTGTGCATTTTGCACCTGCACAGTAGCCCTCTGTGGAGATTTTGCTGACTATGCCAAACTTGCAAGGTATGTGGCAAAAGGAGCTGAGGGCAAAAAAGGGCACAAAGGAGATTCTTACAAGGTCCTTTTTTCAGATAATAACCGTTTTTTTTTCTGTTGTACAGTATGTAACACCTAAATATTCATATAACACCTAAGTATTCTTAATATTGTTAGTATTATGATATGAATAGTGCATATCTGTACTGTTTGTGTTTTGTACTGCGTTGTTCACTTAAACCACTATTGTGTTCTGGAGGTGCACACAAACAGACACACAAGCAGCCCACTACAGAATATTCTGTTGAGATTTCCACCAGCTAAAAATTATTGCTGCTGCCTCCGCACAGGAGTGCGTAAGTGCATATGCAAATGGTGAGGCACGTGTGTGCAAGTGGTGAGGAGCAGAGTACGGGGCTGTGGGGTGTGTGTGGAGTGGGGAGGGGGGCCGGGGTGGCAGGCTGGGCTCCCCTTTCCATCTTGCAGAGTGCGGCAAATCCCAGTGGGGTGAGGCTCCCTCATGGAGGCACCGCAGGAGCCCAGGGGCGATGGCAAGCTGGTCCTGCCCTGAAGCACAGCACAGAGTGCGTGGCTGCAGTGGAGCTTTGCAAAGCTGGGCCAGAGGCTGGCAATGGCGTTTGGGGTAGAGCTGAGCTCTCCCGTGAGAGCCGGGGCAGGGGCACGCGTGTGGCGGGGACGTGGGAGTGGAGCTGCTCCTGGCAGCTGCCTTCGGGACCAAGGAGTATTCCAGGCATGGGCCACAGCTGTGAGGTCGTGTCGGGAGGGCGAGCCACCCAGCAGAGCACCTGGCTTTTGCCCTGCTCTCCCTTTGCACAGGAGACAAGGAGGAGCTACGAGGGGAGCTGGAGAAGCTGAGGCCAGCAGAGCTGCAGGGCAGGGAAAGGGTCCCCTCCTGCGCAGCAAGGGGGACAGGCCGTGCCCTGCCCTGCTCCGGCCTCCTCTGCCTGCCTCCTTCCCCAGCCCAGCACCGACCGCTAGCCCAGGAGGTGGGTTCTGGTGGTCCGGCTCTGCCCTTGGCACCAGGGACACAAGGAGCAGGAGCAGTGGGGTGCAGCGGGGGCTCAGCAGCCTCGTGGGGCTGGCAGTGCTACGGGGCGGGAATCCCCTCTGCCATGGCAGACCTGGAGCAGGGGGAGGTCGTGCAGCTAAAACGAGTACAAAGAGTAAATTGCCATCCCACTCCTAAATGCAGCTGAGCTGCTGTAACTGTGACAACAGGCAAAAGCTCTGGTTCATGAGTGTCTTGGCTCCTGTTGGCAGCGTGGGAAGGGGAGGCAGTGCTGGCTTTGTGGAAGTCTCTCAAGGATCAGCCCAAACTTTCAGGGGATGGGGTGTCTGTGCCACTACCAGCAGTTAGGCTGCCCATCTCGTTATGGGGAGCAGAACGAATGGGACTTCCGTAACCTGAGAAGCAGGTCGATCAAGAGACTCTTCTATCATTAAATATTGAAAGATCTTCTCTGGCGGCAGCGCGTTCTCCCCTCACTGAGAGCAGCTCTGTGAGTTTGTGATTCTGGATGTTGTATGGACTCAGTTGTGACTGCACAGGTGACTTTGGGTGGGAACGGGGCTGTGTAGAGCCTGGGCCAGTGCAGGAGGACCATCAGTGCCAGCTTCTCACCACAGTGAGCCCCTCCCCAAGCAGAGCCGAGCCCCCAGGACATATGCAGGATGTGCGCCCCACAAACAACCTCCTGCCGCCTCGACTTGCCACGAGCCCTCCATGGCGGGGCCAGGTGGTTGTGCTCCAGCCCAGCCCCTGCTTTAAGGGGCTGCTTGTTTGGAAGGAGCTGGTTCTTTGGGTTGCTCTTTCATGCCAAGGTGGATGACTTTGCAAGCTCCAGAACAGCAGGGAGACCTCGGTGGGCAGGGATGGGTTTGGTGGTTGGCTGGGCCTTGTTTGCGCTGAGAAACCCGAGGGTGCAATTTGGTTCAGGGCTGCGCCTCTCCCCAGGACAGAACTGATGGGTCCTGGGCTGTGTCCCACCTCCCTACAGCTGCTCTCCCACTTGGGGGCTGTGGGGCTCCCTCCACCGGGAGAGGCTGGCATCCCTGGCTTATTTAAGGAGTGGTTTAGACTTCCAGGTCTGGATTCTTCTGCTTTTTATAGACATCCTCAGGGGAGTGCGAAGAATGGCAGGAAACGCAGCGGCCCCGCAAGTGCTCAGCCCTGGGCGCTATTGTTCAGCACTGGCGGAAGCCAGCCACAGGCAGGGCTGCCTGGGGGACCTTCCCCTGCCCAGAGGAGGCTCAGCGGAGGCTCAGCCATGTCCTTACAGCGTGATGTAATGTTTCCTGGCCTTGGTAGAAAGGGACTACAGCTCCCGGTGTGCGTGGGGATACAGGACATCGCATGCTGGGGCTTGGGGGCTGCGGGCTGTACCCCTTCCTCGATGTCTCCTGCTCCTCTGCAGGGTCGCAGATCCCTGGAGCTGTGACAGGAGCCGGCTGGGACATGATGGCCATACTCAAGCTCGCCCTGACTATCTGCTCACCTCCAGCCTAAGTCCCACAGGGCTGTGGGGGCCATGTGGAGCAGCTGTGCCTGACCAGGCTGTGCCAGGCAGTGCCGTGCTACGGTGGCAATTTGGCAGCGGTGTGGCCGGACCAGTGGCCGAGCTTGGTCTTGCACAGAGATGTGTGGCGGTGCTGCCCATGGCACCGCAGCCCTTGGCCTGGGTTTGTGGCTGCGCTGTTGCCGGGGAAGGCTTTGTCTGCATTTCTTGTCTGGAGCAGCTGGAATGGATTCCTTGACGATGCTTGTGAGAGGGACCAAGTGGCATTGTCCCTTTGCGGGGTCAGGGCCCTGGAAGACATCAGGAGGCAGAAATGGGCACATCTCCTCTGTATGAACCCTGATCACAGGCATCTGTGTGTGTCCCATCTGCCATATCATAACCCCATGGACGTCCCTCTGTGCAGAGAGGCATTCCCACAACCCTCCTGAGATAGGAGTCTCCAGATGCTTCCCAGCTCCCAGTTCTGTCTTGCGGACAGTTTTACTTCCACTGACTTGTCATTTCTGATCATGTCGTGTTTATTAGACTGCTGGGAACCAGCTGCTGTGGTTACTGCGAGTCTGCAGTCCTTGCCGCTTATCCCGGAAAGGGAAGAAGCTGAACGAAAAGCAGGGAATCTGGACATTTGTGATAAAAGAGTCAGACTGAGACAAGTAACCACAGCCATTCATGAGCAAGAGAAATAACAGCCTCCCTGGAGCTCTCCCTGCTAGTCTGAACAAGGCCCCTCTGGCTCCACAGACAGCAGGATCCTCAGGGACTGTGAGGGCTAGGATCCTGGCAGTGTGCAAGCTGCAGTCTAAATACATCGCAGATCATCTGCATAATTTATTCTTCTGTGAAGAGTTTAATTTATCAGGTCCAATAATAAACTCATAAATCTCCTTTGCCTGTTATCAGGGTTGGGAGAAGATGCTCATATTATAAGCATTTAATTTATCTCCTGAGCTGCTTCCCGTGCAGATCGGTGCTTTTCATGTTACTGGATGTATATTCCCATGGTTGATGTTCCATTGGACCCTTGTCACCTGAGGACAGAAAAGATGGTGCTTGAGAGGCCCAGCTCAGGAGGAGCCCAGGAGGTTGTCGTGCTGGCCTAGATCTGCTCTGGAGGTCAGGGTGGGATGGAGATGGTGTGGACAAGAGCCAGGAGGAAGAGCCATCCTGCTGGAGATTGAGCAAGGCTGCTGCCAGTGCTGGGAGCCACTCCACAGTTCAGAGCCACCCTTTGGGACCGTGTTGCTGCCTGGCCCACCTCTGGCACTCCCCCGGGGCTGCAGAGGGGCAGTGGGTGTCGTGGGAGCCGGGGACCAGCTGCCTGTGCTGAGGGGTGATCCTGCTGGCCGTCAGCAGGCTGCAGTGGAGCCTGCAGGAGGGGGCTGCACAGCCTTGCCAGATTGCTGCTGCTGGTAACTTTGGTTGGTATCCTCACCCACAGAAACCTCTAGATCTGGTTGGGAACTTGCACCGTTCTGGGCCTCAAGGGCTTCCTGTGGCAGTGAGCTACACCATCTAGTTACGGGCAATGTGGAGAAGTATTTCCTCTTCTCAGTGCGAGATCCCACGACATTTTCCGCTGCCCTCATGCTGTGAGATGAAAAGAGCAGAAGCATCGCCTCCTTTCTGCAGACTGTTCAGGATGTTACAGCCTTTTATCTGTGTCCCTTCTTATTTGCCTCCTTCTAAGGCAGCAATCTCTGCTCTTTCCTTTCTCTTCTTATGACAGTTTTTCTTGCCTTTTGGTCATTCTTGCCTCCTGTTTCTGAGTGCCCTTGGTTTTGCATTTTCCCAGGGAGCCCTGGTACGCGGTCCTGCACCCGTTAGACACGTGGGGCTGTGCGCAGGATGATGGCTGTGCAGGCACCTATTCCCCGCATGCTCTGTTGCCCATTTTGCTTGCAGCGCTGCCTGTGCTGCCCCAGCCCTCCCATACCCAGGGGGACAGTAGTAAAGCGCAGCTGGTGCTTGGCTGGGTCAGGACAAGGTGCTGCCGGGGGCTCGCAGCTCAGCTTCCTGGGGTTGTGCCGCGGCTGTGCCAGCAGCCATCACAACCTGGGGCCTTGGTGTGTATTTGGGGAAGGCTCCCGTACTCCAGATGACTGCTGCATGTGTGTGGTTTCGTTAGCTGTCCGTCTGATGCCCATGTGGAGGCCCAGAGGGTGTGGAGCCAGGCCACCAGGCATGATGGGGTGTTTGGGTTATGCCGCCTTTGGTGACATGTAGCTGCAGCCATGCTGTATAGCTCCAGCCCAAACTCACCGCGTCCCTGGGCTGAGGCTGTCTGGAGGCGGTGGGGTGAGCTGGGAGCACGAGCTGCTGGAGATGCCTTTGGTGAATGGAGAGTTCCTGCTCTGTGGCACCACACAACCCACTCCCTCATCCGAGCCTCCTAACTGCAGTAAAAAAGTCTCCTGACACTGCTGACAGTGGTGGGGTGGGAGGGCTGGGGCTGGTCTGTGCCCTTGCCTGGCTTCGGACCACGCTCTGTGCTGCAGCGAGGGATTTTGGATGGTGCATGGATGGGAAGGAGGCTGTGTAGGTGCCCGAGCCTATGCGACCCTGTGCCCAGGGGTGTTACCCCTCAGCCCCAAGCCCTGCAAGGCTGTGCTCGTCGAGGTTTGATGTCCCTGCAGGCACAGCAGTCCCCTGCCCCACCACCTGCCCTGCTCAGTCTTGGTATTCCCAGTGCTGAGGGACAGGAGAGAGACTCAGTTCGCTACGGTCACTAAATGTCCAAGCAGGCCACACATACGCCCTGTGCTGTTTTGTTTAGGTCCTACGTAAACGGCTGTGGTAGGTTTCCTCTGTTTTCATGGCACAGGTGTCCTGTGAGCTTTTCTCAAGAGAGGAGTCAATGGGGCAGTGGCAGCTGTGTCCGGAGCATCGTGCTAGGGCCCCACAGGGACCTCAGCAGCGTCATTTTACAGAGGCACACAATAGCCGCTAAGTTTTCCAGGTGCATCACAGTGTCTGTGATCCCTCTGCAAGTGGAGGCTGGAGTATATCTTATAAAATGTTTAAAGCCTGGTGGCACCCCAGCTGCCCTCGTGGCACACCGCGAGCTCTCTGCAAAAATGGGATCCTTGCCACGGCCCCTTCCCCCCCACAGCACCTTGCACTTGCTGACACCAGCTGCAGCACAACAGGCATGCTCCAAGAAATCCCAAGTCATACATTTTTAATTTTCTACAACAGAGCAGCCATTTCAGCCACTTGCCCAGAAAGGATCTTTAATGAGAAGTGAGGAGAGAGAGCATGCACATTTCCAGCACATAAGAGAGCAGAGACATTATGGATACACTTTTCTCTTTTCCTGGCTGCCTGTAGCTGTTCCTGAATTTAGCCTGGGGCACTTGCTGTGTCGTCTTCCAGAGGTGGGCTCAACCGGGCCCTGGTCCCCTGTTGCTTGTCCTGAACAAGAGAACAAGAGGGTCGACCCTGTGGAGGAACTGACCCTTAGCATTGCTGGCATTTCAGCTCGAGCCTGCCTCTGCTCTCAGGCTGTGTCCTGCCCAGGACTCTGCCTGGGAGCAGATGAGCCAGGGTGGGAGAGGTGCACAAGGACCCCCTGCCGACCCAGTGTGGGAGAGACACACGAGGACCCCCTGCCGACCCAGGGTGGGAGAGGTGCTTGAGGACCCCCGCTGACCCAGGGTGGGAGAGGTGCTCGAGGACCCCCGCTGACCCAGGGTGGGAGAGGTGCTCGAGGACCCCCGCTGACCCAGGGTGGGAGAGGTGCTTGAGGAGCCTTGCTGACCCAGGGCGGCTGCGTCTGCCTTCCCTGGTGCTCGGGCCCAGGCTGTTCCCTCAGGAAGCTGCATTGCCCTCGCATGTGGTCTCACCGAGCCATGCTGCGGGGCCAGTGGAGGCAGGGGGCTGCCAGTCCTCCAGCCTGCCTGGGCAAGGGGCAGAGCCCCTGTGGCTCTCCTTGGGGGCAGCAGACATGCCTGTCCATGGGGTGAGGATGGTCTTGCGCGGGCAGGAGGGCTCAGGGCGCAGTGCTTCTGCTCGTGTAGGGAGGCCAGGGATGCTCTGCTGCGGCAGGTTGGCAGGTGTTGGTGCAAGCCATAGGTGACCTTGCCTGTCTCCCTGCTGTTCTGTAGGAGGTTTGCTCTGGGGTTGCTCTTGTTCCCAGCCCTGCAGGTTCCACACCTCCCTGCTGTCCTGAGGCTGAATCTGCCTGGGTCTACATGGGTGCAGTGTGCCCGGGGGCCATGCATGCAGAGCGCTGCACTGATGCTGTCCTTGCTCTCTGTTGTCCGCAGGTTGATGAAGAGGGAGTGCTGTGACCCCGTGCCCGTGACAGTCATTTCAGGTAAGCACTGTTCTGTTCTTCCCTTTCTACCTTCAGAAACGCCCTGGGCATCCCGATGGGAGGTGGTGGGGAGAGGGCTCAGGCTGATGAGGGCTCTGCAGCCTTGTCCCGGGAGGGGATGGCCTGTCTGGGGCAGTGGGGACAGAGACTTGGCTGTGGTGCTCAGGGGCAGCCGCGTGGAGAGCTGAGGGCAGAAATGGGGCTTGTGAGGGCTGGCAAAGGATGACAGGGCTCAGTCTGGAGGGGACAGGACACGTTTAGGCAGGCTGCAAGCAATGCAGAAGCAGTTGTGAGTCAGGGGTAGGTCATTACTACACGATGTGCTTTGAGGAGGCATCAAGAGGAAAGGTCCCAGGGGAGACTGGCTAACCAGGTCTGGCTGGGCCTATCCAGCTGGGATCCAGGGTGCCCTCTATGATGGGATCCCCCCAGGCCCATCCAGCTGGGATCCAGGATCTCTGTCTGGGACAAGTACCACTGGTCTCGGAGGACAGGAGGGTTCCTGGACATCACACTGGTGTGGGTGCTTCTTCCAGCCCTGGCTGCTCAGATGCTGCCTCATGCAATGGGGCTTTTTACTGCCCTGCCTGAGGACACTGGACCCTTTGCAAGCGCTGCCCGTCCCCAGCACTGGTGTGGCTGGTGATCATGTCACCCCACAGCTGTGCTCACGGACTGGGTGCTGCATTCATGCTGCTCTACAGACCAGGGCAAGGTCTTGATGGGAGCTGGGTGTGAATGTGCAGCATGTTGTGAAAGGCATTTTCTTTGGCTGCACTGAGTCATTTAGGCTTTTGGTACTGCCTCTGTGGCTGCTGTCAGGCTGGCATGAGGGGAGTTGCAGTGCCATGGTGTGAGGCCAGCCAGCTCCACATGTGCACAGTGAACCTGCAGCACCATTGCTGGCAGGTGCCAGAGCTCATGTCCCACAAAGGGAAGCAAAGCAATGGTGGGTGCCCCTACCCCAGGATGCCAGGCCAAGGGCAGGGGCGGCGCATGCTTCTTCCCAGGGCACTGAATGGATGTGGGCAGGGGAGGGATCCAGCAGCTGCTTGCTGTGACTGTGGTAGGGCCAGAGCCTGGCACTGAGGGAGAAAAGGGCAGCCAGAGCTATACTGGGGGCAGGGAAGCATGAGGGACAACATGGGAGAGGGGAGTGGGGAAGCAGCTTGAGCTGTAAGACACAGCAGGGGAAAGGTAGGGGAGACATGGGCTGTGGGAGTGGGAGATGGCGAATGACAAATGTCTGCCCATGATCTGGGGCTGGTCTGTCCCCTACCTGCCTTATGTTCTTTGCTTGGTGGCAGGCCCAGTCTCCTGCCCTGAGTCGTGCACTGCCCTGGCCTCTGCGTGCTCCCCTGAACAGCCTTCTCTCTTCCCTTTCCACAGGGGTTTCTTGGTGCCCAGCAAGAACCCCAGCCCCTACCTGGCACAGCACTGGCTGGTTCCTGCCAATGGAGGGTCTGGCTGATGCTGTTCCCCCTCCAGGTGTGCACACCTGGAGTGTGTCCCTGAGGGTGTGTTCCCACCTACTGCTTGCTGTGCACCAGTGCAACCAGTGCTGGGGCTTGCAGAGGAGCAGGACTCCAGCTTCTGCCCCCATCCCCAGGCTGTGACCTGCCAGCCCCATTCACTGCAGGCGTTTGCCATGTCCCACCCTAGGGCAGGGACGAGCTGAGAAGCGAGGGACCCCTGTACATGTGCACATCATATGGACACCTTTGTGGGGCTGGGGCTCAGAAAGTTCCAGCTTCACCCAGCCCCTTCTCCCTATGCACTAGGCAGGCTGAGCTGTGGTGTGCAGCAAGCAGTGTACGTCAAGCTTCAGGGTGAAGGTTTGGAAACCAGAGGATGAAACAAAGGAAACATAAAATGCTCACACACAAGAATAGTGGGTACTTTTTCTGGCTTCAGCAGGCTCTTTTCAGAGCCTGCAGCTTCATTCCAGGACCCCTGAAACATGTTGCCAGTTCACCTTGTAAATCCTCCAGATAATTCAGGCTGCCCGTGGGGGACTGGCTGTGCTGCGTGGGCCAAGCTGTGTGGGATGTGCTGTGTGTTTCCGCGCAGGGCCTGGCTGCGCTGCGTGGGCTGCGCTGCGTGGGCTGTGCTGCGTGTTTCCGTACAGGGGAGTTGCTGTGCCATGCTGTGCCGTGCCGTGCCTTGCTGTGCCAGGCGGTTCAGGGCTGGGGAGCTGCTGCGTTGCGAGTGGTGCTTCACTGCAGGGCTGTGCCAGTTGTCTAAGCACCGGCTGCCAAGGCAGGGCAGGTGCAGTCTTGGAATATGAGCGGTGGGGATGAACTGTGTTTGTACTGAGATGTGGGCATTTATCCAAGCTATTCTTCTACTGGCTTGTGTGTTCAATGAAGTCAGTCCTGCCTGGTCCCAGAGCACATCCATGACTTGCAGGGCCCAAATCTGATTGCTGTGGTAGCATCATTTCTGAACGCTTGCAGCAGATCACTCCACAGAAGACAGCGCTCTGGCCTGGTCCTCCTTGTTCTGCAGCAGAACAGCAGATCCCAGTGGGAGCGGGGCCCTGTGGAACTGGGCTTGGTGTAGGCAATCCCTGTTGCAGGGCTTTGTTCCTAGCCCTGAAGGGGAAGGACTGTCCTTCCCTGATACAGGAGGAGCCCATCTGTGGGACACGGGGAGGCTTCTCAGCATCTGCGGGAGGCTGTGGCTGAGTCAGGACCCTGGCTCAATCCTGCCCTGCTCTGTCCCCGCCGTGGCTGCCCCACCGGCTGCTGCCTGGAACCTCTTCCCTGACTCCTGCCAGTGCAGCAGCTCTGCCCTGTGCTGGCCCTGTGCTGCCTCTGCAAGGTGGGACGGGGCTGGAGGCAGGGCCGGGCAGGGGTGCAGGGAGGGGAGGGATGCCAGAGAGGCGATTAGCGTCTCAGTCCCAGACAAACAGATGGAGGCAGCGTTATCCTATTACCTAAGGGCTAAGCGGGTGAAGCTGAGCCCTGTGTTCAGGCTGGCTGATCAGTGTGCACTCTGGGCTCCTGCAGCGGCAGGATGTTTTTCTGGGGTGGCAGCCACCCCGACACCAGCTCTGGATAGTGTCTGCACCTGGGCAGCACCGAGTCCCTGGGAACAGGTCAGATATACACTCCTAGACATGGGGTCAGCACTGGCAGCCCTGGACCCTGCGCTCTGCTGCTGAGGCCTGGAGCTTTGGCAGGGAGGCCAGGGCGCCTGCAAGGTTGGGATGCTGGGGTGGTGCAGGGGCTGTGCTGGGGCAGGGCCAAGGCCATCGCAGGTGAGGCTGAGTGAGGGGATGGTGATGGGACCTCGGTGGTGGTGGTGATGAGGGGGCAGTAGGTCCTGGCAGCAGCAGGGCTGTCCCGGTTGCTTCGTGGATTGTGTAATTCCTGGAGGTCCTTGGGTTTCTTGCTTCTTGCTGTGTCGTGCTCCTCCTAAGCTGGAGCCAGGAGGGCAGAGGAACGGTGCAGGATTGAACAGGTAGAGGGCAGTCCTGAAGTCTGTGCAGCCCTACAGCTGTGCAGGATGGCAAGCTGGGTCAGCCTGGGCCATGGCATCGCTCACACATCGAGGGGGCTGGGTGTTTACCTGGCTGTGCTGCTGTGGGTCTGTGCCTGCTGCCCACTGTGCAGGGACACAGAAGTGCTTGCTGAGATGAGGGTGGGAGGTGTGGGAACCTAATGCTTGAATTTACTTGTCCTTGGGCTGTACCACCTTCCTGGGCTGTGCTTACCTTCAGTTATGCCCAGTGGTGGTGTGGGGAGATGAAGGAAGCAGATGTGCTTTCTGCCAGCCTGCCCATGGTGGGGCAGGCTCCAGGGTCTTGTTCCTCCTGGCTGTGTCCTCACGTGTGTCTGACCCAGGCATGCTCCTCTCCTGCATCGATGGGCTGGGACTGTGTGTGTGTGTGATCCTTATGCTCTTGCTCCACATGAGGAGCTGATGGGGGTTCAGTGACTTGTGGGACCGGAGGAGATGCCAGTCCATCCAGTGCACACCTCTGGGCAGAGGTGTCTGTGGCCAGGCTGGTCCACGGGACTCTGGAAGGATCTGACTCCCTGCTCTGGTCTTGGTGGTGATTTCCAACTGCTCTCATGGTACTGTGTATAGTACAGTGCCTCCAGTGAGGAGAGGTCTGTCCCTGTCCCCACTGGTCCCACACAGCAGTGTGACCTGCTGACTGGGCAGGCAGCAGGCTGCAATGCAGGTGCAGGATCGGGGGACCCCGACCAGGAGTGCACAGGGCCTCGCACGTGCTCCATGAGAGCATGTAGCTGTGGTTACCAAGGTGACTGTGTTAAGTGATGTTCCTATGGCTACACACCGCTCGCGCTCAGAGTTACTGCGGGGGGAGTGTGCGAAGCCCCCAGGATCCCTGGTGCCTCCCAGTGAGGCTGTTCTCATTGCAGCCATCCCCTGGCTCCCACTCTGGAGACACCTTCCCGCGGTGGGAGAGGCTGCATGGGCAGCTCTCGGTGCTGAGATGCCCCACAGGCCGTGGGCTCTGCTGGGCTCTGCAGACCCCGAGGGCCTGGGGCTGGACCAGCCGTCGCTGTCCCTGCCTGGGTCTCCATGCCCGGCAGGGAAGGACCTGCGGTTTGCAGACACCCCTGTTGGGACAGGCTTGGGGCAGGCCCTGGGTGGTGATGGGGCTCTGGGGACACCCTCCCCACTAGAGCAACAGTCACCACATCCCTGGAGCCCTGCATTAGTGGTGCCAGCTCCTGTGAGGTGCCCTCACGGCACGTGGAGCCTATGGATCCCAGTTGCATCGCAGGGGAATAGGTCCTGCAAGCTTCAAAGTCTTCAGCCACTTCTGTCTTTCCCCAGGTGCTGTTCCTTCCTTCACCCCTGAGGTGGGGTCCTGCGGGGATAGGCTGGGGTGCTGCCCATGGGGCTGAATCTGAGTGTATGCTGCAGAGGGAAGGGTGAGGGCAGCCTGGGAAAAAGGACCGCAGTCACTGATGCTTCGCTGGGAACCGGGACAGATACAGGAGGGGGCCGCAGGGCAGGAAGCATCGGGGACTTGTCCCATCTCTGATGGAGAAGAACTTGGGGAGAGCTGAGACATGGGTCAGTCGGAGAGGGAAAGGGGATGTCTGGGAAGTGGTTCTCCACTCTGGATTTGTACTGGAGTGAGCCCAGGCTGGGAGGCTTGAGGGACTGTCCTCACGTGGCCAGGGCAGCCGCTTGCATCTTGCTGCTGCTGCGGGAGCCTGGAGCCCCACATAGAGATGTTCTCCCTGGGAGGCAGTCAAGGATGCACAGAGCCCAAGGAATGAGGCTGGGATGCTACAAACCCAAAATTGCCTAAGGGTTAGCTGTCCCTGTGCAAGACCAGGAGCTGGCTGGCTCAAAGAGGGTGGGGAAGCAGCCGGAGTGCAAGCAGTAGACCCCAGGGAGGTGGATTTAAGAGGCCACACATATGGCCAGGGCTGTGTGTACAGTCTGATAGGGCTGGGTTACAGACTTTCCACCCCAGCCCCTCATTTCTGCTCCTGTGTCATTGTTCATCGCCACTTCTGCTTTACAGGAACAGCTAGAGCTGTGAGCTGCTCCTGCTAAAAGCCATCAGGACAAAATGGGCCAGCTCCCTGGGCCAGCTGGCAGTGTGGGCTGCCTGTGTGTCTGCATGTCCAGCCCAGGGGTGGAAGTGAGTGCACAGGGATGGGGGCAAGGACCAAACTACTGTGTCCAACATTGCCACTGAAATGCCTGTGTGGTGCAGCCTCAGCATGCACGTGCTGTCCTGCCCGCCCAGCCACTGTCCTACCTGCCCTGCTTGCCAAGGGAAGGGGGTATGTGGCCAGGCAACAGGCAGGGCTGACCCTGGCAGTGGCCGTGTTGCCCCAAGCCACACTCAGGGCTGTGTGGCCAGTGCCTAGCACCAGATAGTACTGTACCCTGTGTGGGGACTGCAGGGACAGAGAGAGGGTTTGCTGGCCTGTGCTTCTTCCTCCTGGCTGGGACCAGCCAGTGGGTGCTGGTCCTCCGCCATGGGGGCTGGGGGGCCTGGCTGGGGCTGTTGGCTCCTGCTCTGCCCTGTGCAGGCTGGCAGGGAGCTCTGCTGCCCATCAGGCCACCTCCAAAGGGTCTGGCTCCTTCCCACAAGGGGTGCAGTCCTGCGTCCCCCACAGGGTGATGGGGCAGGGATGGGGCAGGCAGTGCAGCCATGTCCTGGTGCTGGGGCCGCACAACCCTGTGGGAGGTAGGCAGCCGGGAGTCCGTGCAGGGCTGTGACCTGCGGGAAGCATACATGTTTTGGGCCAGGGATTACCACGGTCTGTCCTGTTGACCTAAAGAGTCGGCTCCAGCTGGGACAGTGGCAGGAGTGAGCAGAAAGCCTTTGCTTTGGCCGAGTGGGGCTGCCCTGGCGCTAGGCCAGTGGGGAATTGGCTCCTGTGGTTTTGCAGTGCTGTGCTCGCTAGTGGCCAAGCACCGGGTTCCTCTCCCACAGTGGTGCACAGCGGACATAGGCAGGCAGTGAGGGACTGCGGGACAATTATTAAGGACAACTCTTGGGAACCCCTGTGCCAAAGACTATTGCCCCAGAACTCTGCAGACAGGATCCCCTACAAATCACCACCAACCGTGCACTGTAGCTGCCTCCACATGTGCATGTGCTGGGGGAGTTCAAGGGTGCCCCTGCCTCTTTGCTGGGCACTCAGAGACACAGATGAGCCCTGGTGTTCCTGGGCCTGTTCTGCGTGGGCATAGGATGCTGCTCCTTATCCCGCTGCCCCTCACTGGGGTCAGCACTGCTCTGCTGTCACCCCAGGAAAGCCAAGTGCTAGTGCAGCAGGTTTGCTCCCAAGAGTGGTGTGTTGCAGGACTTGCCCTTTAATCATCTGCACATCCCCAGTGACCCACTAACCCTGGCAAATGGAGAGAGGGAAAATCAATTGGCAGGGGAGTTACCCATCAGGCCCTATAGGGCACTGCGGCCACATGCAGGCTGATCAATGAGCACTGCTCCCTCTCCTCATTAGCGCTGGGCATCCTGACACTCAGTCTGGGGCCACAGTAAGCACAGTCCTATGCCTGCCCCTGCCCCTTCCCTGTCAGTTCTGGAGGACACGGGCAGCGGTGGCAAAGGACAAGGTTGGGCTGGTACAGACTGCTTTGTGCTACCTGTCACGTGGGGCTGGGACGGAGCCATGGCAAACAGCAGGGCCAACTGACCTGCTTGTGCCCAGATAAGCAATGAGGACGGCTCCAGCATTGTGGAGCCCTAGATCTGGGCACGGCCCTGCCCGGCAGCCCCGGGCACGTTGCTGGCAGGATACCGAGGACCAGCTCTGGGTCAGTGGGAAGGTGGCCCATGGAAGCCCCAGACTCCTGACACCCCACGCGGGCCACTGAGCTCAGGCACCGCAGTGAGGGCAGAGCAGCACAGCCCCTCCCGCTCCCTGTCCCCCCCGCAGAGGCCACCGTGCCTTCCACAGTGCCTGCAACCATCGACCGTGCATTCCAGCTGCAGCCGCAGCCACCCCTGGTAAATCAGTAACGTCTGGCCTGTGCGAGAGGACGACTCTGCTTGTACCATGGGCATTGCCAGCCAAGCGAAAGCGGACGCTCCCCGATCCTTTGAGGTGAGGGCTTGACTCCCTGCAGCGGTGCGGGAGGGCTGGGGGCTCTGTGCAGGGCTGTTAAACATGACCCAGGGCTCCCCAGTCCTGGGAGGACTCGGGGTTGACGAGGAGCTTGCACAGCACCTGCACGCAGAGCCAGGGCCAGGCTCGGTGCCGTTGCAGGAGCGGAGCCTGGGGTGCAGGCTGGAGCAGGTGTCGGGTCCGGTCTCTGGAGGGGCAAGCATTGTCTAGGGCTCCGTGGCCGTGTCTGCAGGGTCTGGCAGGGCAGGGGTGTGATGAGGGTGCAAGTGGGTGGACGTGCTGCCTGGTGCAGCTGCCTGAGTGCTGATCTGGAGTAAGTCAGGTGAAGTCTGTCCTAGTCGGTCCTTTCACTAGCAGCGAGGCAGAGGTGGTACCCCAACAGCTTGTCCTGCCGCAACCACGACAGCCTCAGCACACGGGGCCATTCCCAGTGATCCCAGTAGTGACAGCCCTGTGTGCTGCTCTCCACACCCACCCTGGCAGCGACACCCCAGCAGGATGCCGGATCTCCCCTTGGCCCCCACTTGTGACGCTTCTGTATCCGCCCACAACCCTGGTGCAGCATGAGGAGCCCTGGAGCACAGGGACCTGGTGCAGCTTGTGCCCTGCCAGTGTGCGGCTGTGGGGGAGAGCTGGGGTGTGTGTTCTTCTCCCACACAACAGCATGACCCAAGTACCTGGTCCCTGCTGAGTTGATGCTGCACTAGCTGTCGCTCCCTGCCATCTGTCCCAGGAAAGCAGCACTTGCGCTAGAGAGCAGCTGCCTGCAGCCTCCTGTACCATGCCCGAAGCGCCAGCCCTTGCTGTGCAGGCGCACCTGGGGATGTAGTGAGCCAGATGCTCCCATGCTTGCGTGTCTTGGGAGACTCTGTTCCTCAAAGGGCCAGGCCTTTCGGGAGTCACAGAGTCACTGGTCACGTGAGTGGAGAGGCGAAGCCCGAGGCAGTGTACCAGCAGGCTCACTGTGTGTGGGAAAGCAGGCACTGGAAAGGGGAGGGAATTTAATCCTGATTCAGAGAAGGAAAACTGCCAGTCCCAGGCAGGCTGCATTGCTTGCTGTAGTAGACTGGTGCTTGGAGGTTTCTGCAAGACAGTGTGGCTGGGTGCAGGTTAACCCACTCAGGTGTTTGTTGCCACGATGCCTGGCTGGCCAACAGCCCCTGCAGAGGAAGATGCAGAAGGTGTGCAGTTCTGCTTTTCCCCCATGCTGAGACTTGTAAGATCTCCCTTGATTCTGGAAAGATTGTCGCTGTTGCTGTTGAGGTGTTAGCTGCTATTATCCTTGTTTCATTTCCAGTGCTCCCTAGCAGACTGTTAGCATCTGTGGGACTGCTGCTGGGGCATGAGCTGATACCTGCCTGCGATGCGCACTCTGGGTGACAAGGGTTTTGAAGCCTGGAAAGGCACAACGCACAGGACTCCTTTGGAAGTGCGTTATTTTGCGTCCCTAAGTATGAATTCAACCTGCGACTGGTCCCTATGACCGGGGCCCCTCCTCAGTCTGTCAGTCCCTCCAAGTGTGTCCCTGGGGGAAGGGGTCTGCCACGCAAGAGGAGATCACATAAGTGGCACTTGTTTAGCCTGCAAAGTGAAGTCAGAGTGTGGATCTAATTGCTGCCTGTGATATGTATATAAATACTTACATAAACAAAGGAGGGGAGAAGAGCTGCGCGGGCTAACAGACAATGCTGACGCAAGAGTAGGGTAAACTAGCCGTGAATGTGTGGGCTAGAAATTAGGCCATTTCTAACCATCACAGCAAAGAAGGGTCTGAAACAGCTTTCCAGGAAGAGGAGAGAGAGCGAGAGGAGACCTGGAGGAAGGAGTTTGGTAAGAGGATTTCTGACGTGGCAGCTGGGGTGCCAGCAGCCCTGTCCCTGAGGATGGAAAGAGCAACCTCCCACTCTCCCACAGCCCGGTGCTGGCTGGCTCTGGCTCTGCACAGTGCTGGGCTCTCACACCGAGCTGCAGGACCTGGTGCCAATGCTGACAACAGCCACAGGTCTTTGCACACCTCTCTGGGCTCCCTTTGGCTGCACCAACCCGCTCTTCACCCTGCCACAGGACGGAGTGGCAGCACCTTCCCTCCTTCCTGTGGAGGTGCCAGCTTCCCCTGTCTCAGGAGCAGTTCCAGCTGGCACCCCTGCTGCGGAGTGCCTTGGTTTCTTTTTCCTGCTCTTATCATGCCCTGGGGCGGCTTGTCTTCTTCAGATCTTACCTGTTGCACCTTTCTAGGTCCCACCACTGCAGTGCTAGTACTGCACATTTCCCAGGATTCTCCCAGCCAGATGCCTTCCCTCCAGAGGAAGAGTAATTCAGTGATACACTGAGTGACGGCCGTGGTTCTGCATTACCTCTAACCCAGGGGGGACCTGGAGCCCTGATGGAGAACTCTGAAGATGCCAGAGCAGTGTTCAGCAGCGTAGCATGGGATGATCCCTATGGCATGGCTGCCCTTGACGGAGAGATTTGTGAGAGACAGCAGGGAAGGTGGCTTAGACTCTGTAACACTGGGAATGGTGGAGAGTGGGGCAGGCCATCAGGGAACGCTGTTTCTCACAGCGTAAGAGACTAGACTTCACAACCTCTTGTGAGGGCTATTGCAAAGAGTATTTTGAAATCCAAATAAGCTGTTCTACTCTGGGTTTCACTTATTGGTGCTCCTGGTGGCACGTGCAGGGAGCGCTACTAGACTAGTGAGACATGACTTTCTTTGATGGAAGCATTACTGATTTGTTCCTGTCACTATAAAATCTTCTTGAAAGATTTTATAACGYTCTTTGATGATTTTTCATCCGTTTTTCCTGGTGTTAGAATAAGACTCATTGGATTATAATTTCTAAGATACTCAACTTGTATCTTTTTCAAGATAAGTGATTTTTTTCCTCAGCAGAGAAATTGATTTAATAAGAGAAAGTGAATGTGAATGACTCTGCAAGTCTGTAATGGAGTTCGGGAGTGGAGGTGGCCAGTGCATTTTTCCAACCATTCACATTTGTGTCTTAAACATTATTGGGAACTAATGAGGTACCAGAAGATTGGGGAAAAAAAGCAAGAATAATCCTGACAATTACCATCTGGAGCATTTAATTTCTCCCCCTAGTGAAATAACAAGACAGAAAAAAAGGAAAGAAATAAAATCAATGAACAGTTATAGTTGAACAGAACTACAGGCAGCAGACCGCAGGCACAGGCTTAGATGGGTGCTGCTGCCAGGCTGGGCAGAGGCATATTTGCCCCTGAGAGGCCACGAGCCAGAGCCACCTCTGCCCGCTGGGACACCCTGGTTGCAAGACTGATTTAGGGGGTAGATCCTGGCCTGCTCAGTTTGTTGCCGCAGGGTGGTATCTGAGGCTGAAGCTGTGCTGGCTGAGGCAACGCAAAGGGACAGTTGTGGCATTGCTCTCACTTAATTCCCTGTGTGGCGGTGTGTCAGAGGGAGAAAGGCAGTGGATGGGAACCAGGCCTGTCTGTGGCAGTGCACGTTCAGAGGAAAGCTGTAGCATTTGGGGGGTCTTGTGCAGAACGGTGCCTGCTGTCAGCGAGATGTGCCCCTGCGTGGCATGGGCATGGCTCTGGAGAGGTGACAGGCAGAGCTCGGAATCCTTCCCCAACGCCTTCGGGCAAATGGGTCTGCATCCAAAGTATTCCTCTGTGTTGGCTCCAGGCTTCCCGCAGCTCACGGGTCCTTGCCAGCTCTGTGAAGGTGCAGGTGTACGCGTGTGCCCCAGCTGCAGGAGGTCTTCCTGCTCTGCTGCTTGCAAGGGCGTACACAAGTGTGCATTGCCGTTGTCCCATCTGTTCCAGGGTCTGCCTGCCTCTGTGTGGATGCATGCCCACGGGATGCAGTCTGCCCATGACATGCAGTCAGACCATGTGTCGCTTGTATTTCTGATGATTTATCTCCTCACTACATGCATTTTTCCAAGCAGAACTTCGTGTTCCTCCTGCTCTTGTTTCTAATCTCTTTAGGGCCTTTTCACTTGCCTACTCCCAGTTTCACACCGCATTTCATTAAGCTGCTGTTTGATCCCTTCTTCCAAGTCACTACTAAAAAT
Source organism: Phoebastria nigripes (assembly GCA_035582835.1). Lineage (NCBI taxonomy): Eukaryota > Metazoa > Chordata > Aves > Procellariiformes > Diomedeidae > Phoebastria > Phoebastria nigripes. Next base: position 84,230 of record JAYKAV010000385.1, on the reverse strand, counting down.
AAGGCCCAGTCCCAGTCCTCGCCCTGAGCCTGTGGCAGTAGCTGAACAGCAGTGGTGACAGCTCGTTTTGCGTCCAGCCTTTGGCTGCTTTCAGGCCTGACCGAGAGGCAGGCAGAGCCAGTCTCCCACGCTGCCATGTCTGGCGAGGCTCTGCCCGTCCCATGGCAGCTGCCAGCCTCAGGGAGCAATCCCAGGCCAGGGACTTCTGACACAGGCCCTTCGTTGGCCCATCTCCCAGCCTTGCCAGGCGACCAGCACGCACACAGCATCAGCATCCTCCATACAGACCCGGCTTCCCTCAGCCCCGCGTCCTCTGCTGGGGCATCAGCTGTCGAGATTTGAGACTATGGGCTCTCGGGGTTGTGCGTGAGTCGTGACGGGTCCTGCCAAGGGTCTGCGCGGTCCCTGTCCTGCCCTCAGCCCCTCGCTGCAGGGTGCTGGGTGCTTCTCAGGGCCTGGCCGCACGCTGTGCTTCCTGGTCTTGCAGTATCTCAGTGCATGTGTGAGGATGGGCCAGCCGCCCTGAACACTGTGCCACCCTCGCCTGTCCCCCGGGACCCCGGCACGCTGCTGGTGGCAGACTGGGAGAGGCCCCATGGACCCGCGCTCGCGTGGCTGCAGGTTTCTTCTCTCGGCCTCGAGCTGTTCGGTGTGACTCTGCCATGTGCAGCCAGGCCATGGCTGCTGGCTTCCCAGTTCAGACTTTCTGTGCTCCCCTCTCTGGCCCTTTGTTCCACAGATATTTTTGCTTTTTCCCTTCCTGACCACTCTTACTCCTTTGTCTTTTGTGCTGTGAGAGACCACAGCCGGCGGCTCCTTCTCGGCTGTTTGTGACTCATGGTCATTTCATCCACTTCTTCCCCTCACCAGCCCCACCTCGTCCCTGGTGTCCCTGACTCAAAGCCACAGAGCCCAGCCTATTCCCTGCAGCCCTTGCTTTTGCCAGGTGGCCTTGTCTGCTTCAAAGCCTGCATCCCTTGGCCTGAGACTTGCAAGCTGTTTGGCCCCAGCACGTGTTCTGCAGAGCTGCAGTTCTGATGCACCTCTACCTGGGGCCTGGATAAACGCAGGATGGGGTACACTGTGTGCTCCGTGGAGCAGGAGGCTTTCCAATGCCACTGGTCTTGTCTCCTCTCGCCCCAGTGCCCTGCTAGGGAGCTGTTCTCAGACCCCAGGGAGACACAGCAGGAGAGCTGCTGTGGGACAGGCACCCTGGAAAGGCATGGTTTTGGCTTTCTTTGCTGCTGGGCAAGAATGTTTTCTCATACCTCAAAAAGGGACTAGTTGGGGATGACTGAAACTGTCATGGCACTGTGTCCTCCCGTCCGGGCCCAAAGGCTTGACCCATGCCAGGGCATCACTGAGAGACCAGGGGTGACAGGAGTCCAGGGTGCAGGGGAAGCTGGAGACTCCCTGGTCCTTGCATCTGTGAAGCAGCAGCAGACAGATAGGACCTGTGGCTCTCCAGTGCAGGGGTGCAGGTGTGGATCGAAGGAAAGGAGGAGCCCAGAGACTGGCCGGTTGCTCCTGGGCTGATCTCATTATTTGTCATGATCAAGCCATGATTTCCATTCTGGGGCTAGTGCCATGGAGTTGCAGTGCTCATGCTCCAGGACCCGTTAGACTCCCCCTGTGACCCCGAACTTCCAGGTCTGTGGATGCAGCCTTCTCCACCTGTCTTGCCTGTTCTGCCGGTGCAAGGCATTTGCAGCAGATGCTTCTCCAGCTGGGAGACTTGCTTGGGGCCGGCCGCCCTGGCAGAGTCAGGCTCTCACTGATGCCTGCTTTGTTCAGTCCCTTGGTCTCAGGGTGGGAGGGCCGAAGGAAGAACCATTAGTCATTTCCTGGACAGATCCAGGCCATACCGTAAATCTCTCCAGCTCTCAGTGGTTTGGGGGCTATTTCTGTTTGAGGATTGTCACGTAGATTAAAGCCTTGAATCCCAGCCAGTGATGGACCGGACACGGTCCCATGCACAGTCCTGCAGGGCTCAGCCCAGCATCCCATCTGCTCTTGGCAGGGCAGTCGCTGGCCTGTCCCTGCCTGCAAGCAAGGGTTTGACCTGCAGGGCAGGCAAGGTCCTCCCGGCTTTAATTAGCCCTCACTGGCGGGGGGACTGGCAGAAATAGCAGCCCGTGGTAGCTGCTTGTGTCTCTGTTCTATGCTGGAGCTAACGGTAGCTGCGCCTGCCACCACTTCAGTGTATGCGCACGTGGCTTCTCTGACTGAGACAGGTCTCTGGGGTGGAAACACGGGTCAGCCGTCCTCCTACTCCCAAAACTTTGGCACAAGGGCACCGTGGCATCCTGTTGTCCAAGTATGAGCCAGTTTGGGAAACCCCTGGCAAACAGCCCCAGCTCCTCGCCTGATGGGCTGGTGGAGGTGCTGCTGGAGCCTGCAGCTCAGGAGCCAGTCTGGCTGTTTGTGGGTGTGCACAGACACGCGCTGGGTGGTGACCGCCTCCGAGCAGGGGTATCAGGGACCTCACAGTGGGCAGCACTCCAGCAAGTGCAGGATGAACAGTTTACAGGGCCAGAACCAAGACCTTTCCCTGTAAAACCCAGAGACAGGCAGGGTTCTGAGCCACCGCCCTGAGTCACACCTGCTTGTCCTGCCGATGTCCAGCCTCCCTCATGAGTCCCCCCTGGCAGATGGGAAAGGAGCCAGGCAGGCCCTCCAGATATGCTGGTGCAGATGTGGAGATGGAGGATCATGGTTGCAGACAGGGGACATGGCCACTGGGACGAACTGCAGGCATTGGTGGTGGTGTGGAGAGAAGACAGTTGATCAAAGGAGCAGAGCAGGCCCCAGAAGCTGGGACAACCCGTCCTCTGCCCCAGGGTGCTGTGTCCAGACCCTCTGTGCTGGCTCTGGTGCATGCACTGCGCTCTGAGCCCTCCCTGGGTGAGCAGAGGCTCTGGGTGTCCATGCGCCTGGGATGGGGTAAACCTGGGGCAGGTCCATGCTTTGCTGCCAGGATGAGGAAAGGTCCCTTCTGGGTGGCTGGTGGGAATCACTGCAATGGGGGCTGTGCCCACTGTGGGGGCCAGGGAGGGCATGCAGTGGCAGTTGGACCTTGCAGGGGCTGGGGGGACACTTGTGGGGATCCCTGCATGGTGTGGGGCTTCTCGGTGAGGTCCCTGACATGGGGATTCCCAAGTAGGGTGGGGGTGGTCCTCTGCAAGGCCCTCAACACGAGGATCCCTGTGTGGGGGGGGTGTCCCCACAGGGTCCCTGCCTTGGGGAACCCTGTGGGGGTGCCTCTGCGAGATTCCTGCATGGTTGGTTGGGGGTTCCTGGGTGGGGGCCCCGAGATGGGGATCTCTTTGTGGGGCAGTCAGGGGTACTGTACAAGGTCCCTGTGGGTGTGGCCTGGGTGGAGTGTGGGGGTCCTCCACCGGGCCCCTGCCGGGGGTCCCCACCAGGTCCCCAAGTGGAGGTTGGGCATCCTCTGCTGGGTCCCTGCCAGTGCCGGGGTCCCCCCTGTGAGGTCCCTGCAGGGATGCCCGTGTGCAGTGTGGGGGTCCTCCGCCGGGCCCCTGCCGGGGGATGGTCCCAGCCAGGGTCCCCCGGCGGGGTCCCAGTCGGAGTGCCCCCGCGGGTCGCGGCGGCCACGCTCACCGGCTCTCCTCACTCCGCAGGGCCCCCGGGCGGGCTGTGAGCGCGGCCCCCGGTGCCGGTGCCGGTGCCGGCCGCCCCGCCGCGCCGCACGGAGCATGCCTCTGAGCCCCGCCGGCAGCAAACATGAGAGCCCG
>JAYKAV010000385.1:13015-79730 GCA_035582835.1 Phoebastria nigripes | reverse complement strand
GCGCGGGGGACAGCGGGGCTGGGCGTGGGAAGCGGGCGCAGCTCAGGAGGCTCCAGCACCGGCATGGTACCGGTACCAGTACTGCTCCAGCACTGGCTCCGGCATCTGGATCGGCTCCGGCGCCAGTACCGGCTGGGCCGGGCTGCGGGAGCACGGAGCCGCAGCGCAGCGCTGGGAACTGACGGCCGCCTGCTTGCTGGTGGTGTGGGCAGGCAAGACCGGGCAGGGTGTGCGGGCAGCAGGGCTGCGCCGAGCCGGGTGTGGGTGTGCGTGGGCTGTGCACGGATGCCGATGTGACCGCAGCGGGTTCAAGGTGTCAGGCCCGGGTGCAGCACAGCAGGTTGTGGTGTGTGCTGGGTGCACCACTGCGCCGGACGGCGGTACAGCGGGGTGTGGTGTGCCAGGCTACGGTGCCAGTGCCACAGGCAGGATGTGCAAGTGTGACCTGCCGGGAGCCGAGGTGTGACACAGGAGGGCACAGGCATCATGGTGTGTCAGCCGGGGCGGCTGTGACGTGGGGCAGCACGTGTGGCATGGAGGGGCAGAGGGTGGCATGGTGGGTGGTTACCCCTGGGCACAGTGGGTGTCTGGCAGGGCGCAGTGAACCATGGAGGGTGTGGGGTGGCTGTTACAGACCGAGGCAGTGCGGAGGGTCACCTGGGTTATTGGGTGCTTGGGGGGAGCGAATGCTTGGAAACAGCCTGGTCAGTGCAGGGAAAAAGTACACTGAAGGGCTGCGGTAACTGTGGCCCTAACGAAGAGTGCTCATTAGAGGTGGAGTGCTGGGAGCAGTGGCTTGCCTGGGGATGAGTGGGCTGCGAGGCACAGGGAGCCTGTGCCCCCGGACGAGGCATTGTGGGCAGGAGAGGGGGTGCCCCTTGGGGATGAGGGGTGGGGGGAGATGAGGAGACAGAGAGACTTGGAGAGAGCAGAGTATTGCTGGCGGTGGAGGGAACTAAAGTAAGTGAGAGCACTCCTCTTCGGTGGCGAAAGAGTTCTCTTTTGGAGACTGGTGTGGGTGTCCTACTTGGTGACAGAGGGGTAGCGGCTGGGGCCAGAGAGCTTGCTAGAGGATGGTGGCACTGGGGCTGAGGGCCAAGCACTTGGGGCTGAGGTGCTGGCACGCTCACAGACACAGCTCTGCAGGCTCAGCTGCCAAGCGCTGGCGAGTGGCAGAGGCAGGCGAGGCAGTGCTGCCTTTGCTGTCGAAGAATCGGACAGATGCTCTGCTCTAGCGAGGACTAACCTTGTGCTGCAGGAAGGCCTTTACACCCACTCGCTCCCACCCCAGCTCCTGCTGGGGTTGTGAGCAAAGCTCTCGGGGACACGGTGTCTGCTCTTTCCCTTCGCTGCTGTATTAGCCCCAGCACATCAGCTCCTCCTCCGTCATGCCTGTGCACACCCATCCCCAAGCTGATGTGTAGACCCGGGTCTCATCCTGCTCCAGCCCTCACCCCAGATCCTGTTGTGTGATGCAGCATGGGGCAGGGTCCAAGGACTGTCAGTGAGGGCCCTTGCTCTGCACATTGCCATGGTATCCACCTCTCTGCCTTGCTGTTCCTTGGGCACTGCTCTGCACCTCCCTTCCCTGTCTTAGTTTGTTTTGGGAGTGTGCGTGGGCATTGGAGGAAGCAGCAATGCTGGAGTCAGTGTGATGGTGTGTTGTAACCCCCCATTCTCTTCCTCCTTACAAGTCCTCCACTGCAACCAGGGGATAGTCCCAGAGTCAGAGTGAAGCAGCTCAGCCTTGCCAGACCGAAGATCACCTGAGGCAGTGGAGGGAATGGGGTACTTCATGCAAAGCAGAGCATCTTTGCATGTATAAAGAAGGGATTTCCCTCCCAGATCTCCCTTCCCCAAGGGGCAGATGCATATCAGAGAGCTGAAGAGTGGAAATGTTTCTGGTGCAACCTCCATGGGCTGGGGGTGGGAGCCAGCAGAGTAGGAGCCCCTGGGGAGACCCGCGGGCTGCCTGGCTGCCTGGGGCTGGGGGCTAGGGGTGTTGCTCCCCTCGGACAGCCGAGCGAGGCGGGCAGGCAGCGCTTCGGGTGCTGGCAGAGGTGCAGTGGGGAGCACTGGGGACGTTGGGCAGCGCTGCCGGGTGCAGATAAGAGCACCACAGCGCTTGCATCCTGGCAAGTGCAGCCTGCGCACCGTGAGCCTGGCTGATGTGCAGAGGAATTCACTGCAGTCACAGCTCAGGGCTCTGGCTTTGCAGTGCGAGTAGCGGGAGCTCACAGGTCGTGCGTGGCGCTCGTGGAGGGGCAGGGCTGCCTGACCAGCCCTGTCGCTGCTGCCCCTCCCACGGGGCAGCGTGCTCTGGATTTCATGGCATGCAGATGGGAGTCGGAGGCTGTGCGGTGGCACCTGCTCCCCCGGGCAGAGAGAGGCAGGATGAAAGCAGATTTGGGTGCAGGCTCCCTGCAGAGCAGTTTGCCCTGGGGAGCCGTGGGAGGCAGGACACTGCGATGGCTGCTCTGTCAGACCCTCTGCTGTCCCGCAGGCTGGGCGAGGGGAGCCAGACACCCCGTGCTGCTCCCTGCACAGTACTCCCGTACTGTCACCAGCCCGCAGCTGTGCTCAGGCTGGTGTCAGGAGCATCCCTTTCTTTCAAACCAAGGCAGTGCCTGCAGAGGGCTGTTGCATTTATAGCTTAGATGGGGGCTGACTTCCCAAATAGAAACTGCCTGTTTTGCAAACTCCTCTTCTGTGCTAGCTGAGGTACCTTCACTTAAATAAAGGGAGGCAGGAAAAACCCAGCTGGCTTAACAGTATGCATCCCTAAGACCTGTATAGTGTCCCGTGACTGGCCCTGAACTTCCCTAGGCTCCTGTGTGCTATCCCCATGCATCAGCTCTCTGATCCCAGCACTCACAGTGCTCATTCCTCGCACCTTGAGCAGACAGGCTTGGTCCCTGTCTGCAAGGTGACATCTGAGCGGATGGGGGCCTGACCAGTGTGAAAGGGGACAAGGGGAAAATGAGCAACTAAGCCTGTCCCATCTGCCGCTGCTGGGCTTGCCGCTGCACTCCCGTCTCCTCCATGAGGCACTCTGGGATGTGTTGGAAGATGTTTGCTGTGTTTCAGAGAAGCTCACAGGACAGATGGTCTAGAGCTGTGTGCGTTCCCTGCCTCCTCCTCCCCTCTCACAGGGCGTGGGGTCCTTGGTGTCACCCAGCTGGAGAGCAGCGAGCATCCTAGACCTCTTCCCTGCTCCTGCTCCTCCCTGCAGTTAGTGGGTGTTGCGCTGGCACCCGTCCGACCGGAGCCTGGCTCTCCTTCCCAGGGCTGCTGTGGCTCAGCAGGGCTGTGGCACACTGTCTCTCAGGCCAGGTGGGGACACCTCTCCTGGCGTGGTCTTTTGCTGCTCAGACCCTTTTCCCTGGGCTGAGGTAGGCCTTTGCACTTCAGAGCAGCTGCTGTCGAGCTGTTGTTCGCCTGAGTCTGCATCTGCAGGGCAGGGAAGACCCGGAGGCACAGGCATCTTCCCGGAGGTGTCCTTCCCCTGCTTTTGCTGCTCTGCTTGTCTGGCTTTGCTGCCGTGGTGGCCCTCCCTGGAGGACAGCTGGCAGGGAGGCTGACACTTTGGCCGCTCTGTGGGTCTGTATGGGGCTTTTGCTCTGGGCCAGGATTAGTGTCTGCACCCCGGGAGGGATCTCACAGCCTGCAGGTGCAGACTGGGACTCATGTGGGCTGAGGAAAGGGAAGGATGTCCGGTAGGCAGGGATAAGGCACAGGACCCTGATGACACCTGCAAGAGAGGCAGTCAAATGCCTGCCTTGTAATGGGACCAGTCCTCACCTCCTCTGACCTGGCTCTGTGTCTCCTTCTTGGACCTGTCCAAAGGTTGAGTTGCTCTGAGTGATGGGGGACATGCATCAGGGATCATCCAAGAGGAGAGGCTTTCTTCCCTGCTTGCTCTAGGAAGAGCACAAACATAAGGAGAAGGGATGGGACCCCAACAGGTATCACTGGCCTCCGCAGGACTGTGTGGTGCTGGCAAGGGGTTGGTGTGCCAAAGGGGTTTTGCTCACTGAACTCCAGCCCTTGCACAGTCTGAAGTGACGCCCTACCCTCCTCCCACGGGTGCCTCTGGGGCTCTGGGTCTGGCTTAGCAGCTGCAGCACATGGCTGATGTGCCACGGGCTTTACTATAGCAAGCTCTGCTTGAAGATGGGGATTGTTTCTTTTGGGATCTTCAGGCACAGGGTGGACAGGTAGCTTTTCAGTAACAAGTCAGACTCTATTAGCTGCCAGAGTTTCAGAGATCAGGGCTTCAGCTGGGCAAAGTTCAGTTTATTCAAGTTCATGTCTTCTGTCAGGGTTGGAGCCTTCAGGTGGGTTTTTAGACTGTGAAGCAGCTGACTTTTCAAGTCAAGTTTCCCAGCTCTCTTGGAGTTGTCTCCAAGCTTCTTTTAGGTTCCTTTGCAACTCTCCATCACCGTCTATTCAGCGGAAAGCCTTTGAATTCACTGTTAGTGGTTTCCATTGTCAGGAGCAAATCTCCACCCGAGGCTGCGACCTTCTCTCTGAAAAGGCAGTCTCTTCAGGCATATCACTGTTTACATCCTAATGATGGGCCAGCACTTTCAGGTTAAATAGTCTGAGCAACCTGCACCGACTCTGAGCTCAGGGAAGAGAATCTAAGCTGCCCTACACCCATACAAACAGCTTGAGAAATGGAACCTGGAGCGCAGGAGGAACAGGACACGTCTCCTACTCCGCAGAGACACATGAGATGCAGAGAGGCAGGTGGAGATGGGACAGAAGGATGGGCCCTTCTGCAGTGCAGAAACCRGGGAGGGGTGTGCTTGGACGGGAAGGGAGCACATCTTAATTACCAAAAGGAGACTCCTTTTCTTGCAGTGCAGAAGTAGCTGGTGGCATTCCCTGCCGTGTAGGTGAAGAGCTGTGCTGGGGACATAAACAGGCTATAAACCCCTCAGAGTACTGACCGACAGAGCTTGCAAACGGCCCTCCTTTCTGACAGGCAGAGTTGCCCCAGGGAGTTGCATGGTTCCCAAAGCCTATGGGCATGGGACAGCCTTGCAGGCGATGGGGGCCATGGACTGTTCTGGGCAGGGGCAGAGGCTGGGACTGTGGGAGATGAGCGGTGCTTGGCACGTGCTGGCACACGCTGCTCCTGTGCTGGGGAGTGCCTGGGACCGTGGTCAGGAGCCACACGATGCCCTACAGCCTGAAGGGTCCTCTGTCCTGCATGGCCCCTGGCAGGTGACTCCACTACTTAGCTGAATATTTTTCATGGTGCCCAAAATTTCCTGTCCCCTATTCCCCTCTGTGAGCAATCTGTGTGGCAGCTGAGGCACTCAAGGCAAGTGTTTGGGGAAAGGAAGGTGCCACAAGATGGGTATATCTTGTTGCTTCAGTTTTGGGTCCTTGCCCCATCTCCTCCCCTCCCTTCCCACTAGCAGTTTCTAAAGGACTCTAAGTAGCAGTGTCCCGTGTGTTTGGGGACTGAGCTCTTTGGGAGGTGCCTGGGCCTGCCCAGCCTGATGTGGGGTCCACCGTGATGGGACCCCGGCTCCTGCTCCTCCCACCTGGACTGTGGGTGCTGTGCTCCTGCAAGCAGGTTTTGGGGGATGGTGGGTGCAAGGGGGGGTGGCCGGTCTGCTGGGAGCCCTGAGGTGGATTGAAGTCGGGGCAGGTCATGTTGGTGGCCCGGCAAGAGGAGGAAGGACAATTCATGCTGTAGTGGAGGGGAAGAGTGATATTGAGAGCAAAGAGACCCTTTGAGGGGCAGATGCTAATCTGGGATGAGAAACAGAAAGCTGTTTGTGTGGGAGAGGCAAGGCGCCATGGATGGGTTTCTTGTGACGGTGCCATTCCGGAGTGTCTGGGCTGTGCAGGGAAGTCGGGTGCATGAGGACACTGGCTGGAGCGACTGTCCGTCTATGGGAGGCGTGTGAGCATGGCTGCTTGGCGATGCCGGGAACGCGGGCTCTGCTCCTCAGCACTGGCAGAGCGGGCAGTGCTGAGAGGCAGCCGCCATCTCTTGTGGTGTCTGTTTGGGTGCAGCCCTGTGGTGACTGCCTTGGTGGTTTCAGGCCATCTCATCGGTTCCCAAGCTGGCAGGATCACAGGTCGGTAAGGTGGATTTGCAGCCCTGGAGAGAATTTGGTCTCATCTGCAAAGGGGATCATGCTGAAGCGCAGCTGCCCAGGTGATGCTGAAGGATCTGCATCCTGTGAAAGGATGTCCTGTGGTGTCCAGGCAGTGGGGCCTGATATGTCTTTCCTCTGTTGGCATCTGTCCTGCAGGAGGGCTCCTCCCCCATGCAGGGCTTTGGTGATGTGTCAGGGACTGGCGAGGAAATGTCTCATGACCAAGGGCCTTGGAGGCGTGGGACCACCCAGCTCTATTTGTGAGAGGCTGTTTGAGGTCTCCACTGAGGCCAGGGCCTCCCTTTGCTGCAGGATGGAGTTGCTCATTTCCCTCTGTGGCTGCAGAAAAGGCTCTGCCCTCATCCCTCTTCTCAGTCACCTGATACTTCAGGTTAATATTTTCTGGCTTGTTATCGCCTTAATACAAATGAAAGAAGAGCCTGAAAACCAGTGCACAAAGCATTGATTTTTCTGTTAAGCCAAGGCAAATGAAGAAATAAATTTTCCTATTATAAAAGAGAGATAGGCAAAGTTTTCCTGAACTACTGCTTAGCCAGGACTGATGGTGGGAAGGCAGGCTGCTAAGAGACGGTGTGGCGTGCCATTCATTTGGGATTTGATTTGAATTCACTGTGCCACAAGCCCATGAGCACGGCTGCAGTCCATCCTGCAAGCAGTACCAGTGCTGCGTCTCTGCAGCCCAGTGAGGCAGGAATGTGGTGGCCACGAGCCGTGGCCGAGCGAGCTGCCCACCGACGATGGAGGCACGGGGACAGCGCGCAACTTCGCCTGTGGCCAGAGGGGAGATGTGGTGGGATCAGCGCAGGGCAGGTGGGGAGGGGGCTGTGGCGCCTTTGCTGACATGGCTCTGGGTGCTGCAGAGGGGCTGTGCGACAAGGGACACTGGTTCTGACCAGGTGGTTTGAAAAGGAGGGTTTTTGTGTCTGTAAATAAAAGGCCCTTTCTATAAAACTTGCTACCTGCTGCACTGTTTCCTCTCCCTAAAAGAAAAGCACAGAAAAGACAGGGGGATGTAGGAAATGCCAGTGGACACATCTCTTCAGAGCCAGGGAGTGCCACAGCTCTGCTGCTGTGTGCTCTGTCCCCTGGTGATTGCCCACGACACAGGACGGACTTCAACTATGAAAAGTATGTGAAGAGGTGCAGTCAGTTTGTCTGTGCTGGCTTCGCAGCTGCAGACGCTCAGCAGCTGTTTGAAGTAGCTGGGAGGGCCACTGCAGCACCGCGCTGGTGGGCACGGCAGCAGACCTGCCTGCAGCCCGCTCTGGCTTCCTGAACAAGGTGCAGTCCCTCACACTGGCTGCTTTCCTGCAGCTACAGAGAGTTTTAATCTGCACGGCTGTATGGATGCCACGTGCTAAGTAACATGGTGCTGACTGTGGACACCTCAGCAAACAGAAATGCTGAGCTCATGGAAGCAATTGATACGAAAAGGATGAATGAAACTATTCTTAACATTTGTTGTGGGTTAAAAATCCAATAGTAAAAATCGTAGTGAAAATCTGCTGGCATGTATGCTTTATATAAATTGCTGTCCCAAATCCGTGTCGCTCCTGGGGTGGCTTCAGGTGTTGGCAGAACAGGAAAGGCTTCCTGGGGCCGTGGTGGCAGAGGCCTGGGGCAGCACTGCGCTCAGGGACGTCCCGGCTTCCTGCAGGACGCCCTGGCACCAGGGCTGATGTAGTTAACATGCAGACTTTGGGTAGATCTGTCCTATATACACTATATGTTGGTAGGAATCAACACAGGGGACCATTCAGTTGTACAGAATCCCTCCTCACCATCAGCTGCTGCTGCACAGAAAAATATGAGAGGCTGCTGTTGTATCAAAGGAGGAGGAAAAATCGTCTGGTTGGCAGTGTAGTCTTTGAGCAGCGGCATGTGATGGTGTAATTAAGGACTGCATGGTGCTGAGCTCACGAGGGGTCAGAGCCAGCGTGCTCCGCGTTCAGCAACTGCCTGCAGACAGTGTGGCTGGCAAGTGCCTCTCTCCTCTCTGGCTCCAGGGATCACCTCCCGCAGGATCTAACACTTGCTGGGAAACCCCGGGCTCTCCCGGCTGCCCTGGTGTGTGTCAGTGCACTGCAGGGCTGAATTTGGGGAGTAACCCTTCTCGATGGGCTGTGCAAAACAGAGTGGGTGGGCGGGGGCGAGCAGTGTGCTGTGACCAAACAGGGCTGAGCAGACTCCCCCCCCGTGAGAGAGTGGGGCTGCAGCCCAGGGTCTGGCGTGCTGGCGGTGCAGGGAGCCCAAGCGTTTCACCGGTCCCAGTGCAAGCCTCTGGCCACCGTCCCACTCCCCGCTCAGCCGTGCCAGGCAAGCAGTGGCGCGGGAGCTGGGCTCGTCGCTGGCGGCAGCGGTGTCCGGTGCGGAGCTCCATGCGCCCACTGTCAGTGCTGTGCTAGCGTTTCGCTCCACGCACCCACTCTGTACCATGGCTGTAGGGCAGGGAATTGATTTGTTTTGACAGCCTGGGCTCTGTAGCGACTCCCAAGATAACAATTTATTTGGAGTTTGATAACCTGGGAACCTCCCCTCCTCCTTTAACCCTGGTCTGCGTGAGCTGCTGGTGCACACTGGTGCTGGCCCTTGCACAGGGAGGGAGTGTGAGCCTGGGCAAAGGAAAGAGGAGGCCAATGTGCAAGGCCCTGAGGATCCTTCCTAATGCTAGTGGGGCTTCTCTATCTCACCTGCCTGCTCCTGCATTCGGCCCACAGCTGCTTATCCTCCAGGAAGAGCCATTTCAGCTCAGCTTTTGGCTGCGCATTGCTCTGTGGGAGGGGGTGGTGGAGACCCAGGATAAAATTATCCAAAACACCCACAAGATTTATGAGATTATAGTCTGGTTTTTAAGCAGACAGAAACATGCCCAAGCTAAGGTTTGTTTCTCTGAAATAGTTATGAATTGTGGGTCTGTATCATTAAAACACATTTGAAAACCAATTACCAAAGTCTTGCAGCGAGAGCGCTTTGGAAGTGAGTCGCAACCTCATTTGGGGCCCAGTGGTAGGAAAAGGTGGCAATACAGAAATAATCCTAGGAGAGCGCAAAAGTGCCTCCAGTGGTCATGAAAGTCCTCTCTGTTTGCAGTGTGTGCTGGTGCTGAAATCCAAGGTGTCTGACCAAACCTGGGATATATCCCATGGGAAAACGCTTTCTGCAGCAGCCGGTGGGCAGCACTGGCCACCCTCCACGTGGCCAGGTGCCACCATGGTTGTAATTATGGAGTGGTGAGGTGCAGGTTTTCTATTTACTTTTTCACTGGAAGCAGGGAAAACTTGTTCCAAGGAATCACGGCTCAGCCCATCGCATAAAAAATGTATATGTAGAGAGATAAGAGCCTCTTGCAGACGAGTGGTACTTAGGAAGCTGCTAACTATCAGAGAGCTGGAGCTTATTGAAAGCTCGGAAAGATCTAGAGGAATGGTGATGTACAGCTGATGAGACTTCCTCCTGGAGATTTCCAAGGGCTTTTCTTCTCCATTGTGTGCTGGCAACTCTTYTTCTTTTCCCTTTTAAATCATGTTAAAGCCAGACCGAGGAGCTGCTGTAGGTTAAAATAACATTTTTCCCCATTAGCTTTAACCTGCAGCAGCTCCCTGCGCCGGGTCAGCGTGCACCAGTGGAGCCCAGGGAGGAGATGGGCCCCCTGCAGCAGCAGCAGCAGCAGCAGCAGCAGCAGCAGCAGCAGCCTGACGTGTCCGTGAACTGCCTCCTTCATGGGGAACACAGGCCTTTCTCCTCTTCTGGATTGCATTCAGCTGGATCTGGTGTCAAATGGCATCCACAGACGTCGCCGCTGGCAGAAACGGTGGCTGCCCATTCCTGCCCCACGCAGAGCCAGTGCCGGCACTCGCGCTGCCCCAGGGCTGCAAGGTGGATCTGGTGGTGTCTAGCTTTATTCCAAGTGTTTACACTGAGCGACACCAGGGATGTGTTGTGAGCTCCTGGTGGCGCGGATGGAGCCCGCGATTTAAATATACACCCACCCACACCATGCTCTACTTAGGTCCTTATCTGCTATCACAAATCAGGAACAAAAAACTCAGAATCATGTTCTTGCATTTTATCTTCTCCAAGGTAATTTTTAACTTGAGGAATGAAAAGCCTTGCTTTACCACAAAGGCCTTTCCCCAAGGGCTGAGGAGGACATCGCCCTGTGTCCCAAGGCCACRCGGGAACGCCGCTCGCTGTGGCTTCCTTCAGGAGGAGGAAGAGGTGGGAGCCAGCCTGTGCAGCCAGCTGTTTTCTGTGCCCAGAGAGGGAAGGGAGCCCAACAGAAAGGAGAGGGGTGAGGAGAGTGGGGCTCGCGCTGCGGCCCTGCCGGCATGGCGGCTTCCCGAGGGGCAGGAGCGTGGCCGCTGGCCATGGCACCTGCCCTCCGCTCCTGGGCGCGCAGGCTCCTCTCCTCTGTCCCAGGCTTCGCCTCTCACTGGTTTCCCAGTACCACGTAGATCCTAAAATCCCTTTTTCCGGGCTCTGTTTTGTCTCAGCTATGAGAGCAGTGAAAAAAAAAAAGAAAAACAGCAGAACTTTATTGCTGCAAAGGGAAGATCTGGAGGTCAGGAACTGACCTCTGAAATGGCCTAAACTTGTGCTGAAAACTTTGATCCTTGGCCAAAGCATCTGCTTTCTGCTGCTGTAAAAATCTCTAGCTGTTAATAGTTGTATTGGATTTTTCACCCCTTTTAGGGGAGAATCAAACCACTTATGCACATGCTTTGAGATGCTTTTTGATTACAAGCCGCACATTGTTTTTCCATAGGAACCCAGCCTCTTTTAGATCAGATTAATAGCGCTCAATGAATGAGGCAGCTGTTCTGCTTTTTTTTATCTTTCTTATTCACTGTGCAGCCCCATGCTTCATTACTGTATGCTGTTGAATGCGGCACCAAGCATGACATATTTTAAAGTCCCTTTGTAGCTTTTTTTGTGTCTGTTTTCCTAACGCAAATGTTTGAGCACTCTATCAGCATCCAGACGGTAGGATCTGTAGAAGAGTGGGCCGAGATCCTCAGTATAACAAACCATTACATTTTATCCAGCGTCCCTTACACCAAGCTGAGTAGGTTGGGGTTAGCTGCAGCATAGCACCCGGCCAGCATGGCRCCCAGGTGCAGAGCTGGTGTGAGCTGAGGAGCCCACCCGCTCCCTGGGGAGCGTGTCCGCAGCAGCGTGTCAGTTTGCTCCTTGTGCAAAGGGAGGTGAGGAGCAGAGAGGTGGCGGCCGACATTTGCACACCAGTCATCAATGTGGGTCACATTCCTCAGCAAAGGCACTGAGGTTTGGGCTGCAGTTTAACAGTTAATGTTAAACCCCTTGGCCAGGGTTGCTGGAGTTTACCCCTGAAACCTGCATGGGGAGCAGGGCGGAGCATGGGGCCCCATGGCCATCCCTGCTTTGCCTGAGGTGTCAAGAGCCCGTGGGACAGTCGTGCCCGGCTGTGGGAGAGCTGCACAGCCCGTGCGAGGGGGACGCAGCACGAGGTGCTTGGAGGAGCCCCAGCGAGGGCTGGGCTGGGGGCGCTGCATCTGCAAAGCGCTGGTCCGGTGTTCAGGCGTGCGGTGGGCCATACCGGTGGGCTCTGCAGCCCTGGACTTCCTGCTGGCTCCAGCGCTGCCCGTCACCCGGGGACCCCCAAAGACTGGCACGAACTCTGGGCCGCGTGACAAGAGCCGGTACTGGCACAGCTCACCAGGCTTGCCGGGCACGCAGGGCCCCTTGCCGCGGGGTGTCTGGGCAGCGGATCTGGGGCTCGTAGCCCCAAAGTCTGGCGTGGGGACCGAAGGCCATGCTGCCACCTCGAGGGGCCAGGGCAGCGAGGGACCGGGGCGCTCTGCCCCTCCCTGCCCTCGCCGGTGCAACGCTGCCGGTTCCTGCCTGCAGCGCATCTGTCGGGTGCATCGTGCCCCGGACTGCGGGGATGGGCTGTGTTAGAAATAATTCATCTTCCCCCCAGTGACTTGAGCTGGAGGGTCCTGAGCCGGCGCAGTCAGCAGGAGGGCCTCGCAGAGCAGTCCCACTGTGGTGGCTTGGGGTGCTGTGACCCACGAGGCGGTCAATCAGTGCAAATCAAACRAGCGATCTCAAAGAATCCCTTGGTTAAGTGTGTGAAACTAGTTCAGATACKAGCCCAACTTTTAACCATAAATCAGTGCAAGTGTGTCCTTCATTTCAGCCAGTTCAGCTCACAGGTGAGTGGATCCAGAAGTGAGGAGCCAGGCGGAGGCTGAGAAAGCTGCAGAAAACTTTCTTTCCTCTTCCACTCCAGCCATAAAAGGCAATTTCAAGAGGGCGAGACCCACCAGCTCTAAGATCTTGATGGCTGTGAAGAAACAGTTAATTTAAGTAACTATTGATAAAAGTCCCTTTTTATGTCTGTTGCTTGTGGGTGCAAGAGGTATTTTCGTTGCTTACACATTTCCTATGAATCCAGCACAGATAGTTTAGAGTAGTTGTATTTAATTTGTTAGCACCGAGAAATATTTTAACATGCTAAATGAACATTTTTAATGCCAATTTTTATCTTAGTCCACTTTGACTTAAGTCAAAAACTACTCATCCTCTATTAAGTAAGAAATATGCTACTCACTCTTTTCTAAAATATTTGGGTAAAATTAAAAAATTGAATTTATATTTTACGTTATAATTGCTTAAATAGATGCATACAGTTACAGTGTATCTACTTAGGAAAAAGCACTTTTGGTTGCAAAGTCTATATTAAATTGCAAATTAATCTAATGTAATGGTTATGGATTGATCCTGCTCAGCCTTTCTTTGGGAAAATAGCTAAGGACTACCAATGCAAAACAACATCAGACTCATTTATATCCAGATTTTCTGCCAGCTGATTTATCATGGTTAAAATTGGTGATCACTTTGACTTAAATCAATCCACTTTGCTTTATTATGTGCATGGAGGGAGGCTCTTGCCTGAAGCGGGAGAGCTGCGGGTCACTGCATTGGATCTGTGGCTGTGGTTGATTATTTTGGGGACTGGGAAGTTTAGCTGCCAAGAGTTGTGCAACATCCTTTGGGACATTGTGGGTGAATTATTTAATGAGTTGTTTTGAATAAATGCAATTTATTTGCATAAAATTGTTCAAGCTTGATTTAAAGAAAGCCACGTAAATATGCATGTGTGCGCTAGTGTAGTGGATTCAGCCCTCTGCTTATCAACAGGGCAAGGCAGTCAGCTCTGCCTAGGTCCTGCTCTGCAAGCATTTCACAGCCCTGATGGAGACTGGGTGGGGAAAGGGGACTCCTTCAGAGCAGAGAGAGTGTTTCAGGCTCCAAGGCCAGTTAGTTGCTGGCCCCTAATTATTGCGAAGGCTGGTGGCTGCGGTGCACAGGCTGGCTCCTGCAGCTGCATCCTCTCTACAGGGAGGGCAGGAGGACCTCACTGTGTGGCATGACGCCAGGTTTCTTGCATTTTGTCCCCAGCAGTGGAGTGGCTGGTGTGGCTATTTGTGTATGGCGAGGTCTGGCTGGGCTTGGTCCCTGGAGCGAGAGCGCCCAAGCTGGGGGTGCAGCTGCGGGTGCCCAAACCTTCCTCTGGTTTAGGGGCTGAAAAAGGACAGGCTGTCTCTGGCAGCGGGCATCTAGTCCTGGGGCAGTCGGGAGCTGAGGACCCTTCCTAAAGGCGTCTGAGACAGCTCGGGAGGAGCCTGTGGGTCCTGGGGACCAGCTCAGGTGGCTCCCCGGCACCCTCCCTGCCGCGCAGGCGGGCACTGCTCTGAGCCCATCTTGCTCTCCAGTTAATTGCTTCCTCGCAGAATTGCTCTGAGAAGATTTGAACATGACACTGACTAATGAGACACATGCCTCCATCTTGTACATTTTTTCTGAGTTTGCATCCTTCCCTTTGGACAGAGCGAGACTCCCACATGGGAACGGTGCCAGAGGGTCCCTGGCACCACCATCACAAGTGCGTTGGGCTGATGCACGGGCAGTCCTGGCACGAGGGCGCGAGTGCAGCAGGGTGCAGGGCTGAGGAGGAGGGGGGTGAAGGTGGGCGGTTGGAGCTCCCATAGCTGCGCTGTCGATCAGTGCCGAGCATGCAGGTCGTTGCGACACCCTGTTTGTTGTGTTTTGCTGGGAGAGGGTGCGGGAGCAGGGGTGAAACATTTTCCTGGAGCTGAACGTTCACATCTCATTTCTGTTTTCAGTGATGCTGTTCAGCCTCACAGAGAGCTTGTCTGTAAAGTGGGTCAATAGCAGTTACCTCACCCTAATGTTTAGGATGTGCCCTTCACTGTTTAAGGGTGGGCACCAAAAGCAGCGTTGAGCATCATCGGTGCACGAGCTGAGGCGAAGAGTCACAGATCCTCCTTGGAGGCTCAGAGACAGTGATGGTAGAGGTTTTAAGTGATGGAGAGAGAAATGAGAAGAAAGAGGTTTCGCCCATGATGATCACAGATCTGAGCTAGAATTTTTCTCTCATTAACATGGGTTGTGCTTTTGCTTCCCTGACTTCCAGCTGGACATGCGCTTAAGTGCATTTAGCATATAAATGGGACCCGCATTTCATTCTTGCCTGTCAGGTTCACTCTGGGGCCTCCAGCATCCTTGGATAATTTGCTGATGCTTCTGTCCATCCCTGTCTGATGCCAGAGCGAGCTTTGTGGTAGGGCATGCTGGACATGGCCTGCACGATGGACTTTGGGTCCCTGCGGGAGCTTCCTGCAGCATTTCTGTGTCCTGTGCTCTGGAATAATTGTTCCTGTGCTTTCAGCTTCGTGAGGTGAGCTGTAGGACACAGGGTTGTTTCTGCGGCTTCTCCTTTCCTGGCGGCCCAGTGCGTGGGCTTGTGAAAGCTTGCTCTCCTCAAGCCCGGCTGGAGGAAGGGAGGGTGCCTGCACGGCGGCGCAAGGGGCTGGGGCAGGTGTCAGCGAGGGGCACTGCCCAGGGTTGAGCTGTGCGCCAATCACAGACCAGCTGCACTGACCAAAGTGGAAATTTTCCTTGCTGTTGCTTTTTCTACTTAAAAAGAGAAAATCTCTTTTCTTGCAAAGTCTCTACCGTCAATCTGTCTGACGGTTGCTGCTTCACTGGCTCCCCATCCCATGAGCCAGCTTTCTGGGCAGAAGGTGGTCGAGGCAGGAGGTGCCACCACAGCCCCGCAGGGCGGACCTGCCACGAGGGAGGTGGCGGTGCTGGAGGTGGTGGGGTTGGGGGCTAGGAGACYGGGCGGCTCTGTGGGGTGCAGGGAGCATGTGAAATGGATGGAGGAAAACTTAGAGTAAGCAAGGCATGAAGGATATAGCGGACGCATTTTCCTCAGGCTAAATTGTCAAAATGGGCATTTCTCTCGTCTTTCTGAGCTCTGTCCCCTAAGCAGTTGCAGACCTGTAGTTGCCAGAGTTTTTGTAGCTTGAAGGTTCAACCATTGATCCACTCCGGGAGCTGAAGGTTGGATTTCACAGATCCTTGGAGGGAAAGTGCTTGCAAAACGTACTGCAGTGTGAGCGTGAGGTCCTGCTTGTGTGTGCAATGAGGAGCTCAGGAGCAGGCACAAGCTTGTGCTATGCACTTAATTTTTTTTTGGAAAGAAGACACGAGGGCAGCCCTCCCTCTCTTTCCTTGCCTGTGCTTAGAGGGCAAAGTGAACATAATTGAGCCATAATTCACAGTTACTGGAAAGAAAGCATGGGCCACAGTATGAGAAGCAGTATTGGAGCTTTATATTACAGCTATCTCCAGGGGAGATTATTTTTATTAAAATCTGGGTTGGTGGAAAATTCTGAGATTAGCTTCATTTTTAATGTATGGTTCTCTGTGGATCAGCCCAAAAAGAGGCTTCCTGCTGTCTCCAGCTGCCGAGCTGTTGGCGTTCCTATGCCCGGCAGCGCTGTGACACGACACCCRATGTGCTGAAGATGCCCAGATCGAAATAAACGTCCGAAGTTATTTATCAGCATTTCAAAAAAAAAGTTGGATATGAAATCCTAGGTGAAAAAACCCACATAAATTATTGGAAATTTACAGTAAGAATGAACAGTGCTGCAGACCCACTTCTTCACAAAACCTCCGCCAACTCTATTTGCATGCAAGGAAAACATGCGATGGCAGATCTGGAAGTGTGAGCAGAGGAAGGAGCATCTCTGCCCGTAGGTATTTGTTACGACACTGTGGGGCTGGGAGAAAAGCACCCCATTGCAAGGAGTGCAGGCCCTCCTTGCTGGTAGCATCCCATGTCCATGGGACAGGCAGGCGGGCAGCCCTCTCCCCACTCGTCATGCCCCCTCTTTCCCGTGGTAGCCCATCCAGCGACCCAAGAGCTGAGCCCTGCTTGTGTCACCAAGTGGCCTGGCTCTGTCCTGCTGGCTGGTGTGGGCACAGGGTGCCCAGCAGCTGCCACTGAGCCAGTGCCATCTGGTAGCATGACCAACTGCTCCTCAGTGCGGTACACTCGTGCCAAGATGCGTGCCCCCGTGCAAGCGTGGTAACGAAGGTGAAAGCATCCTGCTGGACCAGCGTCGGCACACACCAACATCTGCACTCGCGGGGGCTGCGTGTGCCATCCCGTTTGATACTTTGGTCTAAGAGGTGCTCTTTTAGTGAAATTGGCGTGAACTGATGCACAAGTAAGGGCTGAAGTTGGTGCATTCCCCTGCCTGACAGCAGTGGGTTTTGGAAGAACATCCCATGCCAGCGCTTGGGGAGGGAGGAGGTCAGGGCTGGCTGTTCCCGCATGCTGTAGGAATAACAGCTCGTGTAGATACGGCCTTGGAGGGCCAGTACCAATGTGCTGTAACATGACGGACGTCTGCCCCAGGGCACCCAGGGTCCCGCTGCAGGCTGCCAGTGGTGAGCTGGGCACGGTCTCCACACCTGCGAGCTGGTCTCAGTGGCTCCCCACCRCGGGGCTGCCGGGAGGGTGCGTGCTGACGATGAAGTCTGCCAACTGTCCTTGCCCATGTCTGGCCAGGGTGGAGACCTGCACGCCATCAGGGCACTGGCACTGTCCTTGAAACCTGTGCAGTGTCTTTCTGGTGGCTCTCAGGAGGAACCAGCAGTTGCACCTGCACCATGGAGCCCTTTGAGATGCAATCACCCAGCAGCGCCTGGGGACACGGTGCTCCCGGTCACATGTTGGGGCCAGGGCTGTGGCTCCGGTCCTGCCCCTGCCTTGCGAGGCTGACACGTGCTCYGGCGTGGCCAGGGCTCCTCAGTGCCCATGTGGTGCCTTCAGGGACCTCAGGAGTGTCCCTGAATTTTTAAATTACATCTGAAAATTTTCCTGATGCGCTTTCACACTTAGGGTTTTTCTCTGCTAATGGCTTGGCGGTGGCTGTTGATGACTATGGATCTGATCTGCTAATGGATTACTTCTGGGTTTATCTGAGCATGTGTCTGGAGTGATGGGGACTCTGGGGTTCGTTACTGTTGGACCAGTTCCCTGATGCCACTCATCTGCAAATGCTGCACCCGTGAGAGGGAAAAGGGGGATCGCTTCACTCGCGCTGGGTTCAGCTCACCTCACAGCACAGCCTCAGCTCCCTCTGTGCTGTTCATCCCCTCCCTCAGTAAGTTAATTGAATTGCGATAATAAATTTACAAGGTAACCTTTCGTAAAGTACACGCTGTTAGAGTTCTTTGTTGCCCACGTTTCGCAGAGACTCAGTGTAATACATTAGAGTGTGCTGTTCGTTTTGAGACTACAGTTTTATCAAGCATGGGTGACGTGACTCATGATTTTTTCTCCCTGGGTTTTGGAGGAAGGCTGGGACCTGTGCATGCAGAGAGGGGCTGTCCATGGGCTTGGTCCGAATTCACCGCCCTGCCGCGCTGTTCAGCATGCACCTCTGGCTTTACATTGTGTTTTTGCTGTCCCCAGAATTTCTCAGCCTGCGGTTAGAGTTTGTGAATCATATACCTTAAAAATTAATATCTACACAAGTGCTGAAGAAACATAATTGAAATTATTTCTTTCTTAGTGTCATGCAGGGACCAAACACAGTACAAGAAGTTAACAGAAAAAGGCTTTAAGAGGGAGGAATTGGAGTGCGTGTCGTGTACAGCTCTGGAGATGAGTTCGCTGCCCAACACCACTCTGACTGTCTCTAGCTGTGTCAGGAAGATTTTTATGCATTTAGTTAGAGAGTATATTTTAAAAAACTTGGAATGTTGTTCATGGGTGTGTGGATGGACGGACTGCGCAATCCAATTGTGTGAAGGTCCTTCTTGCTGTAGTGGGTGAGATTATTATGTCAAAGGTGGGAGTTTGGCAGTAGGTTGTAAGTAATTGCAAATCTGAAGATGTTCAAACTTGGACTCGCCAAATATCCCATAGAAGCTGGTTCTGCGGTGGATTCTTTCCTTTTTTCTCCATCTCTCATTATGTCTTGTCCCAGATATTTTTATGGCAACATGGGCTTTTTTCTAGAACTTTGGGCCACTTGTCTACTGTCTGCTTCTTGTCAGAGACAGGAGAGGGTTGTGGAGCAGCACTATCCTTTGTTAGACATACTAATATATCTGGAAAAAGCAGACAAAACTCTCCCAACCTGAGGAATGAGTGGTGGGCCTGAAGCCCCGTCTGTTTTCTTTAGCTGTATCAGCTGAGTTGACAGTAGACAGTACCTCTTGCTTTATACCTGGGCGGTCATACAACTGTCGATGGCAATGGCAGTGCTGCCTTTGCCAGAGGAGTGTGGGGTAGCAAGCCTTTGGGCAGATGTCTTTCCTCACCTTGGCCTATGGCACCTGGCCAGGATGTGGCAAGAGCTGTGGGGATCAAGCTGTGAGTGAGTTGTAAGTGTGAAAATCCAGTTTGTTTGTTAGTTATTGCCGTGGTGCAGCTAGGTGTTGGGACGGTGCCTGTGCACACCAGGGCACGCCAGCTGCCCGTTCCTCGGTGGTCCCAGGTCTCCCATGACGTCTTCTGCACCCCGGACACCATGGGCCAGCTTGGGTGATCTCTACCTTGACAGCAAGCATTCCCCCATTCCTGGGCTTCTAAATTTGCAGAGGCCCCAGAGGATTTGTTCTCAACACGGTTTATGGGGAGTCACCACTCATGAAAGAATAGCGTGGTTCTGGTTCGCCCAAATCCACTTTACACGGTAGGCAAGCTCAGAGTGAGAACATGAGCTTTACGCTAGGAAAAGAAAACGTTAAATCCCAGATTACAAAGTCAGCAGTGCAGTTACAAAAGAGGTAACAGAGCACAGTTTTAGAATATATCTTGCATTTAAATTTTTTTTGTTTCAGCTACAGGAAGCTGAGTTTTGTGCCTGGCAGTGTTCTGTATCCAAGTTACTCATTTGGAGCACTTTCTGATGCCGAAATCTTGATCTCCAATTTATACTTCTTATTTCCAAATTAGCTTATATATACAAAATTTCGAAGCTTGTTCTACTGCCTACCCCCCCATTCTCTACTGCTCATGGGACCGCTTGATATTGTGACCATGCATTTAGTTGCTTGTTTCTTTGAAGAGAAGCCCAGCGGAACCTATAAGCATGTTTGAGAAAAAGCTGACATCAGAGATTCTCCTGCTTCGTCTCCAGCCTGTTCATTTCTTCTTTCAAAAAGTAAATGGAATTAGATCCATAAACTTATATTGCAAATGACGTAGTAAAAGGTTTTTGGCATTGTTTTCAGTTTGGCTTTTGGCTTACTAGCAGTGTATGAAGATCTGGTATTACATGATGTTACATGCTGTTGGTCCCAGGGACAGTGCACACCATTGGCTTTGCCTCAGAGCAGTATTCCTTTCTCAGCCATTCACAAACTGAAATTTTATCTTTCATTTCACTGAGTTTGGTCAATTGATTGCCTGTAGGATGAGGAATGAGGCCTGCAGTGACCCTGTGATGGTGGCTGGAATGGGAGGTGGGGCTGACTGGTGGGCTGACAAGCCTGTGATGGTTTGGCCCTGGGGGAGGGATGCAGCTCACCTGTGCCGGTCACACTGCCTGCACTTGGGGCAGCGATCGAGGGAATCCTGTTGGGGAGGAAAACAGGACGGGTCACCGCAACCCTCGGGAATGGGGTTAAATATAAGTGGATGTGTGCTTTTTAGTCCCTGCTGCTGGCTCATGTTTGCAATTAGCGAAGAGTCAAACAAGATCTGAGATTTCGCGTTGCTTTGGGATGGGGGCTGTGTACGTTTGGTGTAAGTGGTCTTGGCTGGACTCCTGCGGAGCCAGCCACGATCCCGGGGATCTCTCTAGTAGGGAGACAGAGCTAACGGCTGCTCCAGTAGTGAATGAAATACGGGACTGCAGAGTGCACACTTGCTGTTGGTAATTGAGTCCAAGCGACCTTACTAATTTTTCCTGTAGCTTTGCAGCAACCTTAATTGGTCATGCTGGCTTATGGATTCATAATTGGTAGAGATGCTGATGCATATTTATGGCAATACCCAGGTTCTCATCTGTGATTGCAGTGTCAGTATGCTAGGTGTTGTATAAACACATACAAAGACAAATTTTCCAGCCTGCAAATGTTCTTATTGCTATTTCTGTTTTCCTGCTTAAAGTTACATTTCAGTATATGCTTTTTTTTCCAGTTAATATTTTGCATAAAAAAGGGTGTGCAGGAGCATTGATTTAGTTTTACTTACAACCATAAATTATTTGTCTGTCTTTATAACTGTATAACACTGTAGTGATCCATTAAAGTAATTGTTGTGTTTCAATATTTGTTTTACTAATCTTTCCTTCTGTCAGTCACTTCAGATTAACTAATAAGTATGAACTGTTGTCTGAATTCCTTTCATTTTTTTTAGTACTTTTCTGGTACTGAAGAGTCCTAACATTAATGCGTCATCTTAAATGCATTTACTTCAGTCGTTCTGTGGTGTAATGCCTTTGCAATGTAGCTCCAAATCCAAGAACCAAAACAATTAAAAGATCCAGTAAGCATTTTCCCAATTGATACTTGTCACCTTGATACTTACTCTTCATCCCAAATATCCCAAGAAAGCAGGTTATTTGCTTCTATGGGAGATTACAGCATGGTTTACTGTCCCTGGCTGTTGGGAAAACGTATTTTCTGATGCTGCCTTTTTCTCATCGTTTGCTCTCTCTGTACGAGGTTTTAGTGCAGTGCCAGACACTGTGCTATGTTAGTAAGGCAAATTTGTACAGCGGTGGGTACGCAGCATTTCTCAGTCCAAGGACTGGCTAAGGAGTAGCTCTGGGATCTGGGCTCTCTGGTTCCAGCACAACGCACTGTCTAGAAATGAACTTCATTCACATCAGAGAGCATTAAGCGTCATGGAGCTCGATTTGGATCTCCTTCCAGCTTGTGTCCTTCCCCAGGATGACCTGGAAAAGCCTGTCGGCCCCGTTACCACAATGGCTGGGACTGTGGGCACTGAGCTGCCTTTGCCAGTGGGTAGGGTCTGCTGTCCTGCTGCCCGTTCCCGACGGCTCGAGCTGCCCACGGTGGCCCTGGTGGGCCAGAGGCTTGGGCTGCAAATGGCTGTCCTGCAGCTGCCCGTGGAGAGCAGCTCATGGCAGTGCTGCACTTGCAGCTCTCCGGAGAGGGCTCGCTGCGCTCTGCTCCTGCAGCTGCTGCAACGCCCTCAGGGTTGCTGCTGCAGAAGGGAGCCATCTCAGTCCTCCAGTATTTTCGCTGGGCACTTGCAGTGTTCCTGTGGGAGAGCTGTTTCTCTCCTTGCGCATGTGAAGTAGGGATGCTGGGCTGTGCTTGTTTAGAAAAACCAACAAACCAGAAGGAACTGAGAAATGATGAGCAAAAGGGTTTCCCATTCCTTAGACTGCCTTGGCATCCAGACCATCCTGCAAGGCAAATTTGAGTAGCCTTCTTGCCACAGAGCCGGAAAGCAACACAGAGCAAGATCGCTGATCCCAAGCTGCAAGGGCTGGATCCCAGTCTTGGAGCCACTTATGGTTCCCGTTCCTGACAATATTGGGCTGCATGTATAGAGATGTGCCTCTCTCTTCCGTGCTCCGGCTCTGAGTGCCTCATGCCTCTTGGGCAGGACGGGAGGCATGTCCTGCTCCCCTACCCTTGGACAAAAAGGAAACGGGGCACTTGGAAATGCCCCTTCTCTTTGATGATGCTGGGCAGGACATTGCAGGTTATGTTACCTCTCTGCTGGGGGAATTTCCCTGGGGAGCCTGGCCGTCCCACTGGGCAGTGTAAAGCATGATGGAGGATTGCAAAGCTGCTCCCCGTGGACCCTTTGCAATACTGTGGTCCCAGACTGCTGAGATTCTCAAGGAAGAATCTACATGTTGACTTGTACCAGAAACAAGTGTCGTGTTGGTGGAGGGGATGAAACAGCAGTGTCCGTTCTCCCAGGAGGTTGTCTCCCAGGGGATCATAAACCTGGAGCTGTGATGGTGCTTTATTTTCAAGCCTTTTGCCTTGGTGTTAGCCTTGCCCAGGCCTGAGCTGGCTGCTTGCGCTTGCTGGGTTTTTCCCCGAGAACACTGCGGGTGTTTACCAGCAACTAAAACTAAATGGTGTTTCTTCCCACTGCTAGTGCTTGTTTATCAAGGCGCAGATGAATTTAGGGACTGGTGCTCCAAATGAAGCTGAACTGGAGCTGGATGGGGGTCATTTCTCTTCCCTTTTCTGTGATCTGACAGAGTGTATTTTTCCACAACATTTCTTTTTCTCTTCCCCTCTCCCCTTATTGCTGGTAAATATATTTCTAATTTGCTGTCTCATGTGTAGGTCATTATCAGGCATTGCAACCTGCATAGTTTCTCTCCTCTACTGAGTATCTGTGTGTGGGAAGTTTTACAAAACAGGATTAGTTTTTACTGAGTCTCATCTTATTGTCTAGAAACATGTTGCATTTTGTGGTATAATTCGCAATAGTATATACTTGATGGTATAACATCCTGCTTATTTAGAATGCAAACTTTATTAGTGTTGTCTTATTTCCTTCTAATATCTTTGCTGTTTGATTGACCCCAGATGCCATCCAACCTCATTCCTCCATTCAGGTCTTTGACATTATTTATTGTTGCTACTATACGTTTCTTCAGCCCTCAGTTGGTATGATGGTGGCATATCCATGACAATTTTGATTCATTAAAATCATGCAAACCAGATGTCATGAAGCAATGTTAAACAATGCCTCTAAAACATGGCATCTAGTCCATTCCCATGGTCCAGTAATTTTACAATTCTCAATAGAAAGAAAACTTCTGTCAGTCTGTTAAAAGTCATGCTTTTCCTGATGATGCTAGTTTTAATAAAACAGTCCATAACAGCTTTTGGCTTATAGCTCAGTTTTGCTGTAGACCACTGTTTCTCTAAATGTGTCCTGACATTCATAGGTCATTGGCATCATTAAAGGCTTGGTTGATTAATTAAACAGCCAGCTAACCTGACAAAATCCTCCTCCCTGCTTCTGATTGGCTCTTCATTGTTACTGGTTAATCGATGGAAAGTCATACTTTTTTTTTTTATACCCATTGTTTTACAAAATTGACTTCTGTAACGAGCAGCGAGCCGTCGGAGCAGAGGAAGCCTCGAGCGGTGACCGGGGGAAGGCAGCAAGTGCCCGGAGGCAGAACACGCCAGGCAGCAGCGCGTGCTCGGGATGGGCAGCAGCGCGTACTCGGGATGGGCTGTGCTGTGGAGGGTGTCAGGAGGAGAGAGCTGATGCATGCTCGGAGACAGTGCGGGTGGGGAGCACCGGAGGGGAGAGGGCGCGGCATCTGCTGATGAGTGGAAAGAGGTCATAGCCCAAATGCAAAATGGGAGGTTGTTAGAGCAGCAGTGCCTGCTTCAGTACAGCAAAGACATTTTCATTCTCTTCCCTTAGTAATGGCTTGGCATTCATTTTCCATGTAATGAGGTGTTGTAGTTGCTGCAGGGAAAGCAGAGTCAAGGTTGTGCCACAAGTTGTCCGGGGCAATGTCAGGTGAGCATGGCGGCTCTGGATGCTGCACTGGTGGTGCTTGGCGGGGTCTGGACGCTGCGCCGGTCACACTTGGCGGGGTGCCTCCAGCGTGGTCGGAGGCTGAGGCCTCTGGAGTGAGGCACAGATGATAAGTTTAATGGTAGCAGCTTAGATCACCTCCTTTTGGAGAGCACACGTACCTCTGCTACACCTTTTCACTGAACTGTTATCTTCTGGCCTAGCTCACCTGCTGGTACCACTAAGTRTTTTGAGCAAAATACTAATATATACTAGGTAGCTGGAATTAAGGCACACACTTCAGGATGGACTTGTCATTGTAAAGTACGGATGTTTGTAGCAATGTAAAATGATTTGTGAAATGTTTTATTTGATAACAAAAAACCTTAGAAATTAAGTAACTCATCTTTTTAATATTTTCTTTCTCTGTGTTTGTTAATGTTCATACTTCTTCTGTTGAAATCCTCCTTTTCCTTCTTAGTGATGTTGATGAAAGCTCTGCATCTTCTCCTTGGAGTTTCAACAGTGTTCGTTCAATTTATATCCTTGTTTTAGTTTGCATTAGACCAAAGTGAATGTATTGATAAGATTTTTCATGGTTAGTGACCATTTTTTCTTGCTGAGAAGCCTTTCTTAACACCAAGAAGTTGTAATTTTTATATGGTTGTTAGACCATTTTTAGTCAACTATGTTTCCCCAGATTCTTATTGGAAGGACATGTTCAATTGTTGTCTTTTTCTTCACTGGGTTGGTTTAGAGTTCTTCCTACTTTTTGTGCTGTTGTGACCAAAGTAATTGCACCCTGCCTCAGGGTCTTTGTTTTCTGTGGGAAGTGTGATAGAAATTTCCGTACAGATCCAAAGGAATCTGCAGTATTTAAATGCAGCAGCCTGCAAACTCTGCAGTTGCTAATAGAAGAAAAATGCTAATTTTTTAAACTGGGTAAAATATCGAAGTAAGGCAGTCAATACTGGCCCTCCTAATACTATTTAACTTACTATTAACTTTAGTTTATTTGACAACTTGAAATTCCTTTGTACAGCAGAATTTTTATTGAAAACATGGTAATATTGTAAAGTTGTCCTGGAGGCTGTGGTTGCCTGGGAACAGTCAAGCTTTCGGGTTGCTGTTGGGAGGCTGCCAAGGCTCAGCGTGTTGGACAGATACTGGGTGAATTGATCATCAGAGGAGTGGTTAATAAATTTATCAACATTGTCATGACTTTTTTTTAATTAAAAGCCACTGAGTAGAGGAGCATGCCTCTTCCAGCGTCTCTTTTGGCTCGCCAGCTGGCACTGCTGCAAGCCTCACTGCTCACCTGGCTGGTGGGATGCTTCTTTGCGAGGGGGTGGGAAGGCAGCTGGGGGCAGCAGCCTCTTGACAGCGCAGCTCAGCCAAAGGGGTTGTGTAAGGGCACCTGCCGGGTCGCCGGCGCTGGGACCCCCAGCCACGACAGCTCCTTATCTGAGGCCTCAGTGATGGCGGAGAGCAGGGACATGCCAGCCTGAGCCCACGGGAGTACGGTCCTGTTTGAGCATCTGGAGCTCGGGGTAGAGCCATGCAAGGAGGCAGTGAGTGAGACGAAGAAACAAACCGAATTAACAGCGTAAAGTGTTGGGGAGGTTTCACAAAAGAATGGATCAGCAGGTGAGTGCTGAAGCAAACTGATTTAAAAAAACAAAACAGTAGGTAATTACTGAAGGAATTTTAAGTATGGAGCAGATGAGTAGGTAGTAATAATTTGCATTTTCTTTTCACTCAAAACAGTTATTATATCAGGGAAAAGAGATTAGCAAGAAGGAGCTGTTGAAACGGTCTTTAGCAAAAGCCTTAGTCTCAACGTGGAGACCTAAAGACCAATGAACTTATATGTGGTATAGTAGTTACACCATTAATGGAAAACAGGAGTATTTATCAGCTGGAAAATAATTTCTGGTGAGATTTAACCATTTCATTTTCAGAAGACCATGTCTCCCTAGTCTATTTTAATTCTTTAATAAGAGAGAATGGATATAAGACAGCTGACTGACAGGATTTATCACAACTTCAAAAGAGCTTGATGGAAACGCTTCTGAAAGGGCTGTAGAAGTTACATGTGGAGAGCAGAAGAGCTGCAATGCACTAAGTGCCAGGCAAAGAGATCGGCATGGGAAAGCACGAACAAATGAATTCCTGTCTCCAGAAGAGTTTGGCAGGGTGCTGAGGGGCAGGAGAGAAAACACCTCAGAGTTTGTAACTTTGTTCAGAGTATTAATAATTTGAAGAGGAACACAGCAAGCAGGCAGATGTGAGTGCAGTGACACCAGGTCAGACCATGGGGGTCCAGCAGGGTCCTGTCGGCAGCGRCAGGCAGAGCTGTTGCTCCTGGAAGGGTAAGGACAAACCCTGGAGGGGTGAGGCAAGGGACACACACAGAGTGACACCTCCCCAGGGAACCCTTCCAGCCTAAATCAGCAGTTGGTTTAGGGGCTCCCTGGGCCAGAGGTGGGTTACCTTATAACCCCCAACGGATGTATTTTCCAGGAAATTGTAGTATTATATTTTGAATGCATATCAGCTCTTAGTGCTAGCATCAAGGCAGGGGAAAAAGGAAGCTGCGGGAAACTAGTGGCCTGTCAGCCTCAGCTTGGTCCCTGGGAAGGTGATGGAGCAAATCCCCCTGGAAGCCCTGGCCAGGCATACGAAGAACAGAAGGTGATTTGGAATAGCCAGCGTGGATCTATCAAGGTTAAATTGTACCCAGCCAACTTGGTTGCTTTCACCAGTGGGGCGTCTGGCTCTGAATGAGGGGAGCGCAGCAAAGATTGTCAACCCTGATCTTGGGGAGGTGTTCAGTGTGGTCTCCCGTAGCATCCTTACTGCAAAACAGGACAGGGATGCTTTGGGCAGGTGGACAACGAGGTGGGTGGAAAGCTGGCTGGACCACCAGGCTGAAAGGGTGGTGATGGGCCATACGGAGTCCGGCTGGTGGCTGGTTACAAGCCCGTTCCTCAGGGATGGACACGGGGACCAATACCGTTTGGCATCTTCATTGACCGCCAGGACGATGGGAGGGAGATCCCTGTCACCAGCCTTGGGAGTAGCCGACAGGCAGGAGGGCAGGGCTGCTCGTCAGTGGGACCTCCCCAGGCTGGAGAAATGGGCCGATGGGGACTGGTAGGGCTCAGCCGGGACAAGCGCCAAGTCCTCCCCATGGGCTGCAGCAGCCCTGTGCAGCAGGACAGGACGGGGTGACCGGCTTCCCCGAAAAGGCCCGGGGGATCCCGGGGCCTCTCAGACCCGGCGCTGGCAGTGCCCTTGGGCAACGGAGGCCGAGCACCTCCTGAGCGGTGATGGCCCGAGGGCAGCCAGCGGGGCGAGGGCAGGGATCGCTGCCCTCTGCTCAGCGCTGGCAGGACCCGTCAGGATACTGGGGCCAGGCTGGGCTCACCAGCCCAGGATGGACATTGCAGTAGTGTGGTGGGTCCCATGCGGGCCTCGGGACGGTTGGGGCTGGAGTGCGGGAAGTCAGAGGAGGGGCTGAGTGTGGGGTTTGCTCAGCCCGGAGAGGAGAAGGTGAAGGGGAGACCCTACTGCGGCCTGTGGCTGCCTGGCAGGGTGGGGAGAGAGGACGGAGCCGGGCTCCTCTCAGAGGTGCCGTGACGGGACAAGAGTCACAAGCTGCAGCCAGGGGCGTCCTCCCTCCGTGGCAGGAAAAGCCCTTCACTGAAGGGAGGTCGGACACCAGCTGGGGCCCCGAGAGGCTGTGGGGCCTCTAGCCTTGGAGACGCTCAGCACTCATCCGGCCACAGTCCTGAGCAGCTACCCGCCCTGAGCCAGACCAGCTTTCTCCTGGACCCTTCCCCTGGCATGAGCCTGTGACTTGCTGGTGTGGAGCTCCACAGTGAACACATCCCGGGTAGCAAGGAAATACCAATTCTTTGTCCTGCTTTGACTCTACTAATTTCACTTAACACCCTCCCGAGTTTTGTTTTGGAAGAGACTTTATTGCTGGTGGGTAGGAGCTAGTGTAATTTAACAGAAATGATGCAATTGTAACAAACAAGGTGTATGTGCAAAATCTTGGAGTCTTAGGTATGAAGAAAAAGGATCCAGCCACAAAATTAGACTGGTTGTTGAGACCTTGAGGCACAGGGGGTGTAGGTTAGTGTAAGATGGGAGAAGCTATAGCTTTGAAGAAAGGAGTGGCAGTAAACTGTAACCCAGGAGTTATTGCTGCAATTAGAGTCAGATCTGGGTAGGGTGCTCTGACTGGGTTAAGCCAAACGCCCGATGATGCACACCATGCTGATTTGTGGTTATGACTATGCAAGTGAAGGTACCTGGGAGACCAATTTGGAGTCGATTGCCGGAGCCCGGCGGCATGCTGTTGAGCAGATCAGCGTCAGTGTGTCTAATGAAGATGTCCTATCTGTCACCTTGTCTTGTGGTGTTTGCATCAGTTCCCAAGGAGATAATACCTGTTTATCTTTTCCATGCCACTTTTGGTTTTGTCATATTCCTTCTCAGTCTTTTCTTCCCCAGACTGAAGAGTCTTATCTATTTAGTTGAGCCGCACACTGATGCCACTCCAGGCCATTGATTCTTTCTCTGTTGTCTGCACCTTTTCCACTTCTGGTATGGCCTTTCTGAAAGGGGAGCTGGGACTGCAGGTAGCCTTGAGGACACAGGCATACCAGGGGCTCACGCAGTGGTGCAGTGATGCTTTCTGTTCCTTTGGTCCCTGCTATTCCGTCGGGCACCTGCTGAACATTGCTGTGGTGGGGTCGCAGGACTGCCGGCCATAGCCAGGCAATAGCCAGCTCAGAGCCTGTCATCGTTAGCATTTTACTTGCATGGGGTTGATCTGCTGTACTCTTCAGCCGTTTGGCTCTGTGAGGTCTTTCTGCTGGGTTTTGCAGTCGGCTCTCAGTTTTACTATGCCAGGTACCTTAGTTGTTGGCTCACAGTTTGCCTCCCCTTCCCAGACCATCCCAGGCCCGTGAGCAGCACAGGCACTGGCATGAATCCTGTGCGACTCTGCCATGAAAACTGCCTGTTTGTGCCTGCCTACCCTCCATGGCACATCTCTTGATCAGCTGTCTGTGCGGGTGAGACCCTTCCCTCTCCWCCCTGGGCAGTAGAGCTATTCAGCTGCACAAAGCTGTCTGTAACAGGTCAAGCCCAGAGAGGAGGTTCAGGGGGACTTAATCAATAACACAAGCATAAAAACCCCAATGGATAAGGATCAGTGTTGATGATGCAAAATAAGGCTCATTAAAGAGAGAAACACGAACTCCTTTAATGCCTGTGCAATAGGCTAAACTGAATGCGTCAACACCAGAAAGGGACTCGGGGGTTAATGTAAGAAATTTAGTTCCTTAGGGATCATAAGGATCATAAAGATCCATGAGGACCTAAGCTTACGTTAACCCCAGAGTTCTTTCATTAACAACCTGGTCCATAAAGATCTTATGGATCGTCCATAAGATCTTTATGAATCAGGTTGTTAGGAAATGTTAGAAATGACTGTTTTGCAATACACTAAGTATAAAAATACAGAAGCAGGAGTAAATATATTACCTCTGTTGACAACTTTTGTATAACTAAAAGCAGTAATGGAGTTATGAATAAAGATGTGAGCATAGGTGCCATAAATAAGAGCATAAAAAAGCCCCACTGGGCCAAACCAGTGATCTGTCTGACCCAGTATCCATCTCTAGTAGTGGCCAAAGGACATGCTGTTCAGGGAATGCACAAAGTCTTGCCACTTTCTGCAGTCCATTCCCCCCATGCTTCTCCCGTTTCAACAACTGCTGGGTTAGGGTTGTTAGAGGCTGCATCCCCATCTTCTCATTTTTTTTTTATGCACATGTAGAGCAAATTAGACCTGGGCCCATCAAAATAAATTATCTTTTAATTCATTCAAATGCAGAGTTTTGCAGGTAACTAAGGACTAATGCCAGATCTAGAAAACAGGGAGCTGTATCCTGGAAGGGATGTGGGGTTTGGCCATCTGAAAGGAATGGAGCAGTCAAAGTAAACTGAACCCAAACTGCCACATGCTTTAGTAAAAAGTGCTAATGTGATGCCTGGAGATGGAAGCAAGGGGATAGTGAGTTGAGGTGAGGACAATATTTTATAGCTATATATGACAGCTGGGAGACAGATGCAGGAATATTGCCTCCGGCTCTGACTCTGCACTTTAAAAAGTGTATTTAAAATTAAAGAGGGTGCTGAAAAGAGCAACAGAAATTATTTGAGATCTGGAGAAAATGCACTACAATTTTTGAACATCAGCTCACCCTAAACAAGACTGAGAGGTGACAGTGTTAAATGGGGGCTACCAGTGTAGCAAGAAACTAAAGAGCTATTCAGTATCACAGAGAAAGCTACAACAAGAAGTAATGACTGTACTGGAAGTTTAAACAAGGGAAATCAAGTGAGAACTAAGACATACCTTTTTTCATTGAGGATGAGTGTTTGCTTATTAATTTATCCAAGGAGGGAGCGTGGTTTCCATCATGTGATGTTTTTAGACTCAAGTTGGATGCTTTTCAGGAAAATTAGCCAAATTCAAGTAATTTAGTTTGTTATGGGAGTTACTGGTTGAAACTTATGGGGCAGTGATACATTGCTCAGACGAGATGATCTTACAGGCCCTCTTGGCTTTGAATTTGCTGAATTGGGGCATGCTGAATATGTGCTACGAAGGCAACTACAGTATGCTCTTTTCACTGGTTTCTTCCATTCTCTAGTCAAACTTGATTTCATTTGCTCCTTTATACTGAGAAGTTCTGTATCTCTTTTGCATATGTTTATTAGGACCTATCTATCCAACTAGGATGTCTCAGTCTTGATGCTGGATGGACAGAAGATCTTATTCCCTCTTCTCCAGAAGAAGCTTTGCTCTATGTGGCTTTTTTTCAGCCCTAGATAGAGCTAAAGCTTCCCAGGTCCTCATTTTCCAACTGATCACAAGTTAGGTGGCTGTGGTTGTGGTGTTGCAATGAGCCAAGCAGGAAACATTCCCAGGTCTCTGAAGGTAATAGTCATCTCTTTAACCTGTCTTGGGCTCTTTGGTGGGGTCAGCTTGCTTTACAGGTCCAACACTTTTGCATTTCCCTCTGTGCTGTCTTTTCTGTATGAAGAGTTCAGCAGTTGGATGAAACCGGCTGGTGATTTTGCTCTTCAGCAGCCCTTTCCATGCAGGTGGCTAATAATAAAGCTGTTGTAGCTCTGTGTAAGAGGGAGGTTTTGCCTGAACCAGTCATAGTTAATCAGGAGTTGAATCTCTTTAAACATTCATTTCAAGCTGCGTTTGTATCAGAGGCAGCTGCTCCTCTGAAAGCGCTGACTGGTGGGACTGTAGGATGGGGCTGGTTGTCACTGTCAGTACTACTGTAGTCTTATAATAAGGGGGCTCTTGGACTCTTATTTTTTAAATAGAAGTAACTGGATGGCTTCCTGTCTCAGGCAATGGATTCTGGGGAATGATACAACAGTCAGCAACATCCTTCCAGACTGGCTCATAAGCAGCAACTGTTTCACTGGAAAACCCGTAGAGCCAAAATACTTTGTTATCTACAGCACGTAACTCTGCAAGAAGGGCTCATGCACCGGGCGCTTTCCTGCTGGGAGCCGAGAACCTCCCTCCTGCTCTTTATCTTGTTTCCTTTTGGTGGAGGCAGCTTCTCGAGCGTGGCATTTAGCACAGCGGATGGCAGGGCCAGAGCTTTCCTCAGGAGGTGATCTAAGCCCAGAAATTCCTGTTGTTTTGCCAGCATACCCAACTTGCTCTCTAAGTTGGTCCCAGTTTGCCTTTTGCCAGCATCCAGTGCACAGAAAGCTTGCGCTGATTTCTCCTCTCCTCCACTAAAACGCAGAGTGGTGGTTGCTCTGCCCTGGTCCCTGCAGAGCCCAGCTCCTTCCCTGGACCATGGTCATGAAGGGAAACAAGCTGCAATGGTGATGTTCAACCCGTCCCATGGTCCCTGACCAGGGGCCATCCGCACGTGGGGGCTGCTGCTGGCTTCCCAGCCTCTGCCCCACAGGGCTGGTGGTGGGTTTGAGGGGTTGCTGGTGGGAGTGCTCTGGGTGATTCATGGTCAGGGCTCTCTTGTACCTGTGATCCCTTCTCCCTCCAGCGTGTGAGTGACGCCAGGAGGGTCCTGCAGGATTTCACACGCTGCAGGGGACCAGTGACGTCTGCCCCAGATTGCAGGAAGAGCTTGCTGCTGAAACTGCTGCTTAAGGGGATAGGCTTTTAACAAGTAATTGGGAAAAAATGTGTATAATTGGAGAAAACCAAACATAATCTTTTAAGGAGAGGTGAAAAAGTTACGTGGGCTTGTTTGTTTTATACATAGCATCTGTTCCTGTAACTTTGTCCCAGTCCCGGTGTTACAAGGAGCCGCTGCTCACTCAGTGCAAGTGCCTGGCTCGATGCTGCAGAGCGCTGCATGCTCCTCTGGGACGCTCCGAGTTCAGACGTGGTGCATTTGTCCTCTGCAGACCGCTCTGTGCCTCTGGTCACCTTTGTCTTCTTTCCCTTTACCTTTTTCCTGTTTCTGTTGTTTCCTGAAAAGACAGTGCCACCAGACCTGCACGTGATATAGAAGATCTGGATGTGCTGCCAATTCATGAGTGTGATAGCAGCCCTTTCTACATCACTTCAGCCCAGATCCCAGCACGGGCCCCATGTGACTGCTGATGAACTCCAGTGTCAGGAAACCTGCCTGGTTGACCTTCACCTTTGTTTACTATCTTCCTTGTCGGTTAGGGATCCAAAAGAGTGCTTTCTTGCTTCTGGCACTTTAGTTTATGGCAGCAAGGGACCTTTTTGGAAATGCACATGCGTATTTGTAAGCAGGTCAGCCTTATTCTGGTAGGCATGGGTTTCCTCCAGGCTGTCCTCATAGGTGTGAGGCATCACTCCACAGAAAATAAGCAGATTTTTCAGCAACGTAAATGTTTGTCGCAGTTCCTGTCCATGTTCCTGGGACAGACGCCAGGCCTTTGGGCCCAGAGCACGGAAGAATCATGGAGCCCCTCCTGGGTATCAGCATCTCCTGCCTGTGCTCTGCTCCTACTCCCGGAAGGGTTTGCATGATGTGGTGCAGAGCACAGCCAGTGCCGTGCATGGGCTATTGGCACCGCTTGCAGTTGTGCTCTCAAATCTGCCGTGCTCCTGCATCTACTGGGGAATTTTTATTCCTTGTCTGCGAGACCCTTTGCATTGGCATCTGTTGCGATGGCGACCAGTGAGGAGCCCATCCTGCAGTTGGTCCCACGGGAGGAGCTCCGGGACTCCTCCTTGGATGACTCTCATGCTTGGTTGCTTGCCGGCCTCACCCACCTTCCGTCAGGCTCCCCTCTTCCTCTGCATTTGTTAGTTTTAATGACTTCAATACCATTGTCATTTTGCATGTAGCGTGGCAGGATTGTGCTCTTTTCTGTTCCCATTCAGAGGCAACTCCCATTTTCTAAAGGAAATCTTTTACTTTTGATAGATTCCTCTGCTCTGTTGGTTTGGCTGCTCCATCTTTCTATAGGGGCCTCTTAGAGGCTGTTTTTTCATTTTTGCCATACATTTGCTCAGAGCTTCTAACGTAATATTATGAAATATACTCCCTGCTGCCTGCAAGCACATTACCTTTTCAGCTGCTTCTTTTAATTTCCTTTCAACTCTTTCTCATTTGTGTGCTCTTCGATGAAGAATTTTTGGCTTTTTTGCTCTTAAGGGATTGTTGAATGTAAGTTCTTTATCGTCATTATTGTAGGGTGGCTCTTGAATAGATCTTGTCTGTCATCCTGTGTATTGCTGAGGATTGAATCTGAAGCTCTGAGCTCTTTCTTCCTTCAGGAAGGAGTCATCCGTGCTGTCTAAAAGTTGAGAAGCTGTAGCATTTTCTTTCAGGAGTTGTTCCTAAAGCTTTGATTGTTGTGATCAGAGTTAATAATTGTATGGAAGAAATTATCACTTGTAACTGCAAACCAGAGTGAGCAACTTGTTCTGAAAGCTGCTCCCACCCTGCCCACCTCTGAGCCTGCCTGTAGCTCTGGGACCTGCCCCGGCTGCAGGATGGGCTGCAGGGTGGGCTCTGCCGGCACGCAGGACTGGCAGCACTGCGGTATGCTCCCCGCGGAGGTGCATTCTTCACGTCCCCGGGATCCCTCCTGGGTCTTCTGGGGACTGACACTGGGAACAGCGCTGAGCCTTTCGTTTCAGAAAGCGTCAAGAGGAAGGGGCAGAGACCTTTCCTTCCCCTGTGGGCTTGGGACCGTGCAAGGCAATTTGGTTCCTTTTAAAATTAAGGTTGACTTGAGTGTCCAAACCCTCAGGGTTGGAAGTTATTCACACCCCCTGTAAGCTGCTGTGAGGTGCTATCTCTGGGCTGGTGGCAGGTGCCCCACGCTGTCCGAGTTCAGCCCCCCTTCCTGATGGAGATGGGAGATGGGATCAGCGCCTGGCACGGCATTTGCAGCTCGGGCAGCCAAGCCCTGCTCTGCCCGGGATCAGCCTGGTGGTGGTCTGGGAGCTGCCGGGGCTGTCCCGGCTGCATGGGAGGCTGGAGGAGAGCAACGTGCCCCTCCGTGAAACGGAAAGTGGAGGAGCCCTCTCTGCTGTGGCTCCTGGAGCAAAGCAAGCCCGACCTCCTTGTGCACAGAGCAGCCTTCTCCTGCACAAAGATATCCCCTGCAGCCCTTTCTGGCAGGGGTTTGCGGAATTAGCCTCATGTTTTTGGATTGCTCCTGGAGTGGCAGTGCTGCATCATGGAGTGGAATAAGCAAGTTTAGTTGCAGGATCTCTGATATGAGAAAGTCATTAATATATGCAATGGTTTTTGGAGAAGCAGAGTCATAAGAGACACTTAAGTAGCTGGATTATGTCCACAAAGGGCTGTGCAGCGTTTTGACCTCACAGCTGAAGTAGGCATTTTCTTCTTTCTGATTTCTGATGCAGGTTAAAGACAGAAAGCGACACACTGCGGGGTGGAAGTTGTTTTTGCTCTTAAATATGAAGTGTTAATACTCCCCAGAGTATGTCTATGCAGTATAAAGTTTGGTATAAAATTCAGTGTTTTTTAGGCTGGGACCTTCCTTCAGCCAGTGCTTGCTCTTGTGCACATGGRCATGCCTGTCAGTGCTTTTTTTCCTTTAGCCACATATTTTAATACTGAACAGCATAATTTGACAGTGAGAAAGAGTCCTAGAGGCTAAATAAGCATGTCGGAAGGTATAGACAAAGTTTATTTTTTATTTATAGGTCCCTGAAAGAATGATGCGTATTCTGCTTCTCTTTGAGGACTGAAGAGAACAGAGCTGGTGTTTCTCGAAGGTTTTGAACTCCTGATTTCTCACACCAGCAACCGGCTGCCTCTTCCTCAGTACCTGCTGTAGGATAAACCATAGTTGATAAGCATGCTGACGTGCTAATATGGTCAGTGATGAAATAGATAACGCTGACCTCCATTCGCAGTACAAATGCACGCTGCCAAGTGCAAGTTATCCGTGCCTGAGAAAAATGAACTGTAACATCAGCTCGGTGGCTTTCTGTCTCACACGGTGACTTTTCCGGGCGGTGGTGCGCAGCGAGCGGACTGGCACCGTGCAGGGCAGCGCGGGTGCTGTGCTGACTCCTGCCCTGTGCCCAGCGGAGTCATTTGCTTCTCTCTGGGCAAAGCTGTTTAATTTTTTCAAAACAGTGCCTGTTTAATTCACAGAACCAAAAAGATGCTACTAAGGGGACAAGGGACTGACACAGGCTGTGGGGTTAAATTTTGAAGTTGGAAGTGGGGCTGAAGGGGTGAGTGAGGACGTGCAGTTACTTCTGATGCCTGGGGTGAGTGTTCTTCTGGTCTGGTGGGGATGCGGTGCGGCAGTGGCAGGAGCTCTGGTGCTGTGGGTCCATTGCAGCCCTGGAAGTGCTGCTGAGCACATGGAGAAGGTGGGGATCGGTTCGGTCTGTCTGTTTGGAAATCCAAATAGATGTCTGTGTTCAAGCCTCAACTCTTCAACACCTTCATGGACAAAACGTGCTGATGCCACTGTGTGGATCCATGCTGCACCTATCCCTTGGACATGGCATGCACCTCCAGTCTCCCGTTGCAAGGGTGATGAAGTGGTCTAGGAGAATAACAAGGGTGGGCAGAAGCGTGGAGCACCTCCATGTGACGAGTGGACTCAGCCTGGGAGAGCAGCGGCTGCTGGGGGAGCACTGCAGAGGCAGGGAGGGTGGGTGTTGTTCACTTTGCCTTCCAGCACAAAAATCAGGAGCATTAAACGGGGCTGACAGGCTGTGGCTTTGAAAAGAAATGCTGAAACAGGACTAAACGCTGTCTTCTCCTCCCACAGAAAGTGTGGAGGGGGAGGAGAAGCAAACAAGGAGGAGAACAAAGTGACGGGAACAAGGAAAGGTCGAGGGCCAAAATGCAGAACCACGGACCTGGGAGGGGAAACAGTGGCTGCCGACGGGGTCAGGCTGTTGTGAGACCAACCTCTGGTGCTGCCAGCGCGGCATCCTCTTGCCTTCCTGCTCTTCGCCYGCAAGAGCGGATGCTGCAAAGAGCCTGCTGCCCTGCCACCACAGCAGAGGGGATACGGCGACGGTGCCGCAGCACCTGCACCGGGCTGTGCAGCTCGGCGGGCTCTGGCCGAGGCAGGTTCCCACGGCCGGCCTGCTCCACCAGCACCGCAGCCCTGGCCCCGCAGCCAGCCGGCACTACAGCAGCGGGGGCCGCAGCTGTAGGAAATACAGCCTGAAGATGATGGGCTATAAATATTTGATGACTTGGGTCCTGAGGAGGGAGCGAAACTGCTTACGGTACCAGGGAAACCTGCTGTGGTCACAGGGTGAGATGGAGAAGTGTGACTTTCCATGGAGGGAGGCAGAGGGCTCTTCTCCTCCCCTCCTCCCACTGGGAAGACCTTGCTGGATGCCTCCAGCTCCTGGCAGGGCTCACGGTGCTGCCATTCATCCCTCCTTTCTTTGCACACCTATGAAGTCCATGGTGGAGAAGTCAATAGACTCTTTACACCCTATCGGGGATTTTTAAGTGAAATTTTGCTGTTGTACTGTTATTAGGCCATAAAATATTCTTTGACACTTCTCATATTTTATAGGATGTTATAACATACAGGATTTGAGTCTGCCCTGAACCCCACAAAATGCGTTAGAGGGGACTGCTAAGTCTCATCCTTCTC
Organism: Phoebastria nigripes; assembly: GCA_035582835.1. NCBI lineage: Eukaryota > Metazoa > Chordata > Aves > Procellariiformes > Diomedeidae > Phoebastria > Phoebastria nigripes. Next base: position 42,545 of record JAYKAV010000385.1, on the reverse strand, counting down.
TAACTCTTTTTTTCCTCTTCCTATAATCCACTGACATGGAAAAAATTGTGGCTTTCCCATTTTATCCTTCTCCTTGTTCTTACTGTGACTGTTCCTGGGTGCAATTATGGGGTACAGGACCTTGGTGATGCTTGGCTCTAATTGCCCTCTGTGTCTCTCCACAGAAGTGTCTACGGTTGAATCCAGATGTTCCTGTGTGGGTTTCCAAGCAGCGCATCCTCTGCACTTTGAACCACAGCCTGAAGGATGTTCTGAACTACGGGCTCTTCCAGCCGGCTTTCAACGGCAGGGCTGGGAAGTTTCTGGATGAGGAGCGCCTGCTGAGGGAGTACCCCCTGAATCCAGACACTCCTGTCCCCTACTTGGAGGTAGCCATCTTCTTTTTTTGTTTTTTTGTTTTTTGTTTTTTTTTTAAATGTGTGTATATCTATATATATGTATATAGATGCATATACATACATATATATATGTACGTAGGACTTCTATGATCCCTTCCACTGTAGTCTCTGTAGGCACCAGAGATATTAATGCCCCCTGTCCCACTCCCCTTTTTTTTCCAATTTCCCTTCCAGGACTGAAAGCATAGAAATTTGTGTGGGTGTATGTTTACTCACGGAGAATTCATTGAGGGAAAGCTGAGGCAAATGCCTCTGAGTTTTAGTTGCTCGTGACTCTGTCTGCTCGAGAGCTCCATCACATCTGTCATAGCCCTGCAAAAGAGCTTCCCTGTTTTCTGACCCTGTTGATCAAAATTTCTTTTTTTCTAGTGGCGCATAACTGTCATGGGAAATGGCAGCAACAGAAGGAAAGCCAGTCTCGTAGGTACAGAGGGAAAATCATAGGGAGATCTTTGAATATGAGGCTGAAGGACTTGAGTTTGATATTTTATTTAATTTACAGTTACTGTAGAGACTGGAACGCAACTGTGTGCTTTGACAGCAAATGACTGTCCCTGTATGGACCTCATTTGTGTGATGAGCATGAGGATAATCTATACTATTTTCTGTTCCAGAAAATTAACTAGAGCAGAAATTAACTGAATTAACTCTGTATTTGCATTCACTATAGGTTTTGCCTTGAGCTGGGATTCAGGTGATCGCATGTAGGTGTTTATTCTAAGGTGATCTGCAGCATTTCTTGGGCTCCATTGACTCTCACTGTGGACATCCCCACTGGCTGTAATGGGACGCTAGTTACCTGCACGTGGACTTCTAAATTTAGGGATCTTGTGCTATATTTTACCTATAAAGTCTATTTAGAAAGCATTACACGCTTAAGCTGCATGAGCTCTTATAAATGCAAGCATGAATGCTGTTATTATAACTGATCCTGACTAATTTGGAAAGAAAGTGCAGCACAATTTCTTAGCAAACTAACGTTTAATGTAGACAAAAACATTTGGAACAACATTAAGAATGCTTGCAAATAAACCTATGAGGTAGTAAATTCCTTAATGTTCCTTATACAGGCTTTAATGCTTTGTTTTTGTATAATTTAGCATAATGTCCACACTTAATGTCTTAGCACACACATGTAAATGCAGACTTGACATGGATGTTTGTTGTGTGTCATTTCAATTCTTCATAACTTGATAAGATTGGCAGCTGAGCACTGGAGAATCCTATTGGAAAACCAAAAATCCAGAATCTGTTTACAAGACATAAATCCTATACTGATACCACTGAGGTTTCTTGAACCCAAAAGATAAATTAGCCCTCAGGGCTGCATATGAAGGTAATCAGATAAATGAGAGGTTTGTGCATATTGACAGAAAAATTACATTAAAAAGCACGTATCTATCTGCAGTAATTCCCTGGAGAGGTGGGATGCTGCTCTGTTCTATGCCAGCGACGGCTGTAGGTACTCCACATTCCTTTATCCGGATAAAATAGCAGCTGCAACGCAGTGTGTTGGTGATCAAGCAACGTGCAGTGGGGTCTACCTGCCTATCTGCTGAGATCCAGTTACCCTCATGTGCATTTGGGGGTATTGACTGTATCCCATATTATCTTACTGGTTGTTATCTACTGTCAGAAACTTATTGTGTCCTTCTTAACGAGGTAGTTACTTTGTTTGCATGCCAAACACACCGTTGTGTTCTCACCATTATTAATCATCACACATTCTGTTCACACACCTTGTAAATTTGAATGAGATTTGGAAATTCTCGTGCCTGTATGTCCTCCCCACACAAGTCCAGTCCGCGGGTGAGCTGTTGGAGCAAAACCGTTGGGATGTGACTAGCTTAGGGTCAGCTGCCCACTTCAGTCGCTTCTTCAGAAGTTTTGCTGCTCAGTTTTGAGCAGCTGACTATGTGTTGTACAGCTTAACTCTTCTCAGATGAGGTTTTTGCCTTGCACCTGGGTGTCAGTGTGCATTGCTCTTGCATCAAAGCCTATGTAGCCTGGCTTCCCTCTCTCACACCTGCCTTGCTGATGCTCTGCCCTGGCCCCTGGCTGCATAGGGTGGGGCAGCTGGGAGCCCTGCAGGACCTTCCCCAAGGTCAGGCGCTGGAAAAGCAGCAGTGGGTGAGTCCACCTGAGCTGGTGCGTTCGGGCAGGAAGCCAAAAGCGAGCGGTCCGCAGAGCAGCGCTGCCCCGGCTCAGCCAGAGTGCTGCCCAGGGCTTGGAGGCGGAGGCTGGGAGCGGAGCTCCTTTGCAGACCCTCTAACGTGGTGCTGGGCCTGAAGAGGAGCCACTGAAGGATGCTTGCATGACTGCGCAGGGATGCACAGAGGATCCCTGACCCTGGCAGCATCTGCAGAGGACCAATGTCTGTAAATCAGTGGGCAAGACAATTTTTACCTTGGAATGATTAAAAAGAAAAAGTTGTGTGAGAAAACATCTGCCCAGTAGTACAAGTTTGTGATAGACTGAAAATGTGCTAATATGTTGCCAGTATTGAAAAGTAAGTGGGATGAGCTTAGTAACTGCAGCCCAAAGATAACTTGGTGTCAGTTCCAGCTGAAATAATGAAATGTTGATGGAGGATTAAGTTCATAGCAATTCAAAATCTCAGAATACAATTCATGCATTGAAAAAAGATCTAGTCAAACAAATCCAATTTCATTCTTTAAGGAAATTGTAATTCTGCTTGATAAAGGTAACTATACAAAGGTAGCAGCCACTTGATTTTGTTCTACATGATATTCAAGTTCAGGATTAGCACTGTAAAACTTCAGTAGGACAAGTACCACTGGCTAACTAATCAATGATAAAAAGCAGTTGTCACTGCGATTGTCACTGCATAGATGTATTTCTTGTGGGGTTTCTTAGGGACCAATGTCAAGCTTGATGTGGTTACCCCAGGGGTCTGGGTGTAAATGTAAAATCACTGCTGATAAAGTCTGATTACACAAAGTTTGGCAGAGAATATAACAATATGTCAACTGCGCTGTCTAGATCATTTGGTAAGTGGGGGTCCTGTCAAAGTATGCTCTACGTCAGCCAAATGACAAACATGCAGGGACAAGGATTGCTTGCAAAGGAAGGACTCTCATTGTGCAAAACAAAATTTCTGAAGAAAATTTTTGAGCCTTTTGGTCAAGAAACCTAACAGCAATTCCCAGTGTGATGCTGTGGGACAGCGTGACCCTGTAATCCTTCGGTGTGTACCCTGACAAGTAGTGAGTTGGTTTTAGGAGTGGTTGGGGTAGAAATGGTTGGTATTGGAGCAGTGTGTGGGCGACAGTCAGTATACTTGAAATGACATTGGAAATAGGCATGGCACAGAAGAGAGCAGCAGAAATGATCGGAGAACAGAAGAGAAGATCCCTCAATGAGAGATTTAGAGCTCAGCCTGCTTACAGGGAAGTTGGCTCTAGACCACCTGTGTAAGAACCGTCCTGGGAAAAACCATTCTGTTGTTAGAGAGATTCCTAATTGATTGGAAAGAAGCAGAACAAAGCCCACACCGTCTGGAAGCTGAAGCCAGACAGATTCATATGAAAAACTGGTCAGAATTTCTTTAGTGAGGAAAGCAATTAACTATTAGAGTAAATTATGAAGGAGAACAGTGTATTCTGTATCTGTTGTTGTTTTCAGATCTAGACTGAATGTCTTCATGGAAGATGACGTTTACTGGAGCTGCTTGAGAGCGGTTTGATGCTGAGTGGCTTTTGTTCATCTCATATCTGACATTCTTCCCTCTTGCAGTTCCGGTACAAAAGGCGTGTGTACACCCAGACTTTGCTGGATGACAAGCAATTTGCCAAGCTCCATACAAAGGTAAGGCTGGAGTCTAGCTGGCAAGCTCAAAGCCCTCGTAGCATGTTCAGCACTGATGGTAGCCTATCACAGAGAGGATACCAGGTTTTGGGATGTTTCAGTCTTTCCTGCTTGCCAGACTGCAAAGCACTCACGAGAAATGGATGGTGCTTGCCGAAGCCTGGGGTGGTTTCGGTGGGGATGCAAGCTGAAGGACCCTATCAAGCCATGGTAGGGTGCCCACACAGGGATAGACTTGCACTGCTTACGTGTGCTAGCAGGCAGGTGTGTGGTTGGACTAGGCTCTGTGGGAGAGCGTGGGGTCAGCTTTCCATGGGGTGGTGAGGCAGAGGAACACATGATGGGCTGGCTGAAGAGAAGCTTTATTCTCTGGCATGGAGGAGTCAGTCACTAAATGCCTGGAGAGCACAATGGTGCACATTGAGGAGGATGCCTTCCCTTCCCCCAGCGAGAGGCTGCAGCACGCCTCTGCCTTGCATGCAGGCTCGTTGCTTTGTCTCTGGCTTTAACCCATGCATTTGGGTCAGGATTTCGCTGGTAGGATCAACATGTGAAGTGGAAAGCTCTCTTGCAGAGAGCTCTTGTCTACTGCAGCCCCCATGTGTCGTGGGCAGTGATCAAGGCATATGTCAAGATTAACGATGCAGGCACTGAATGGACCGTCTGGGTGTTTGGAGAACAGGGAGTGTGGCAGGAATGGTGCTTTTGCATGCATGGGTGTTTCCTGGAAGGAGAGATGCCCCACCAAAACCACTGGGCTCCATGGCCAGGGACGCCCCAGCTGGCACAGCTGGAGGGTCAGGGATGCTAATGGTGACCAGGCCTTGGGCATGTGTTGGCTGGATGCCCTCTTGCATTGCTCTTCCCCTGGACAGCTGCGGTGGTCCCATAATGTCACTTCTTGCTAAGAAATTAAGAACAATAATTGTGGAGAGGTCTGGAGCCATCAGAAGATTTCTGCTGCCACTAATAATTGTGCCTTGAGATGGCATGTGGCCCCATGGGGACTTTGATGGTTCCTGGGAGGCTGGGACCAGCAGTGCGTGGGAACTGCGAGACAGGAGGAAGGAGGTGGACTCTGGCAGCGCAGTGGCCATTGCACAGCTGGGTGGCTCTAATGCACTGGGCAGCATTCGAACTGCTGGGTGGCACGAGGACACCTGCAGCCCCCATCAAACTCATTTTCTGGGGGAGTCCGTGGGGAAGGGCTGAGGCAGGGAGCGGTGGCGTGGAGAGGCTCATGGGGATGGCCCGTGTGTGGAGGGCACTGTGCTGGGGAAGGCCGTGCAGAGAGGCTTTGGGGGTTCTTGTTTAAGAAGGACGTGGGACTGGCCGGGACCCCAGGGCTCCCAGCTAGCTCCCTTGTTGCTGTGTATCATGAGCTCCCTTGGAGACCCCCTGGGCAGAGCGACCGCTTCCCTTGGCTGTTTTCCTTTTGCTCTCTGACAAGATGCGTGCCATTGTCTGCCATGACCCTTCTCAGCTGCTCTTGCCCGACAGCCAGTGGCTCTGAGACATGCGCAGGAGGTGCCCAGGGCTGGGCGACCACGGAGGTGCACCTGGGCGCTGTGCCTCCTCCTYGGCCTCCTGGCAGCGTGCGTTGCCGCTGGGCACAGGGCGCCCATGTGTGGCTCCTGCCGGGGGCCTGCAGGGTGGTGCTTTGCTTCTGGTCACATCTGCTCTGCAAGAGACAGGCAGGCAAGGGTTGTAAATTTTCAGTTAACAGGTACAACAGCAAGAGCTGAGCTAAGTGGAGCTGCAGATGTAAAGCAGAAGGGAAGAAAACCTTCTCCCAAAGGGCTTGACCTACCCCAAAGGTGAAAATCTTCTTCATGGGAAGAAGCAGGTCCTCTGTCTTGTGTTTGCAAGAAGCAGGTCCTCTGTCTTTGGTTTGCAGAGCCTCAGAAACAAGAAACAAAATGCTGTTAGGGTTCAGGTTTGACTCACGAAGGTTAAAGTCACGAGGCTTCTGTCTGGTGGCATAAGAACATCCAGGCAGCAAATCTGGAAAGCTCTCAGCATCTTCCTGGCGCCAGGAAGCGTGAATCACGGTCCTCCTCAGCCTTGCCAGTGAGAGACCGTGCCTGCTGGAGGGAGGCCTGGAGGCACCTGCCACAGGGAGACCCAAGCGGCAGCATCTGAGGACTTCCCCTACAAGTGTGTAGTAGCCATAAACGCACCTTATTAAATATTCACTTAATCTCCATGCTTTAATTTCTACTTAGAAAACAAATTTCCTTCATATTGTTTCTTTATTTTTAAACCATCCCTTGCTGATAAAATATGTCATCTGAGCGAGATCCTGCATCTCCGCTCCCTTTTGCTTCCATCAAGAGGATGCTGATGAGGGTTTCCTTTGGCTGGTGTTTTCCCCGAGCCTGTGGGCACCGTGGGCCATGGTGCTTGTGGGGGCAGAAGAGGAGCCCTCGTCCTGCCCTGGGGCTGCTCCTGCAGGTGTGCGGTGCGAGGGAGGCGGTGGAGGCAGCCGCAGGGGGTAGCGCCAGGAGGGGTGCGAGCGGGAGATGTGCTCGTGCCAGCCACTCGTTGGAGCGATGCTGGCGCTGAGAGCCAGTGGCGGCATGACTTACCCACCCGGCACAGATCGACGCTGTTTCGCTGGGAGAGGGTGAGAGCGGAGCATGTGTGTGCAGCCTCCTGGCAGCTGGCTTGAGGGTGAGAGGGGGATGGAGAGCGGAGGGACATGGGCTCCTCTCTGGGACGGCGGCTGGCTGAGCAGAGAGAAAACCGGCAAGCTGCTGGGGACCGCAGACCCCGAGCGAAGAGCACGGTACTGCCTGCTTCTGCCCTGTCTGCTGTGCCGCCTCCGCTGCGGCTGCCCGAGGCATCGCTGGGCGGGGGGCCGTGGGGGGGCAGTCCTTCCGCCATGCCACCGACCCCATGGAGGGATGCTGTGGGGGTTGGCGGCAGGACAGGACCGGGAGGGGGGTTCATTCCCCGCGTCGAACGCGCAGTGAGGAGGTGTCTCTGGGCCGACTCGGGGAATGGCTGGCTCCTCCACCACTGCAGGCTTGTACGGGCTTACGCATCAGGTCGGCTGCTGCGGGGGTTTCTGCTTCTGTCTGTGCATTTAGGGGTTGGTGTTTTCTTCTGGGAAAGCAGATGCACGGAGGTGATGCCTCTGCGGTGTGGTGCAGATCGTACATGTCTCTTGAGGCATGAGGCTTCCCTGTTATTAGTAGCGATGCCTAATCGCTCGGGCAGTGAAATACCCTTTTTTCAGAGATGTGGTAATTTAAAGGGCTGTGAAGGATTAGCTTTAGGTCTAACAGGATGGTGGGACCGCTCCTGAGGCTGTGGTATGTGCGAAATCTTTAGGCCTGTGGCTAATGGTCTCATCTGAATGAGAGCAAAGTATGAAAATGTTCAGAGTTTAGAATCTGACTTTTAGTGGCAGGATACACTACTTGAATCTTTAAATGACCTTGAAACATGATTCTTAACTGCCATTAAAAAAGAAAAACAAGAAAAATAAAAATAACTCCTTTTTTGAGTGCCAGTGGACTTGTTCTAAGAAGTGGGGAAACTGATTTCTTGTACTGCTAGCAAAAACAAAGTGACGTGGTAAAATCAGTCAATCATCAGCCTCAGTCCCTTGTGCCTCTTGGGATCTGCAGGCAGTGACATTTCTTATAGATATTTTTCCCACTGAATTGCAGTAGACCATTTAGAAATGGGAGTGCGAAAAAATGCATGTTAGAAAAGGGCAATCCCATTGTGCTTATAAACGAAAATCTGTGCAGAAAAATCTTGGCATTTACCAAAATGTCCACAAAGGACATTGTGCTACCAGGAGACTTGGGATATTACCACCTTGAAGGGGAAAGAAGCAACACACTTAAAACACACTTAAAGTAATTATTAGGAGCACGTATGCCATTACTGTTGTAGATGACTGACATTAGCGTAGAGCCAGAAGTGCTGGCCGCAGATGGTGATCCTCTCGTGCTGCAAACTGTACAGTTAGGGAAGAATGACAGCCCTGGTGTGGGGCTGGGGCGAGTGCAGGCAGGGGCTGCAGGCAGACCGAGGGTGACGAAGCAAAGAGAAAGTGTCAGCTTGCTGGACAACACCCGCGACAGGTCCACAGTGTGACTGTCACCGCCTTTCCTGTTGGGGTTAGTGTGTGAGAGGGGTGGTTGTAGCGAGGAGGGGATGGTGGCACTGCTCTGCGGAGCAGCGGGATGCGGGGACGTCTTTGCCCAAGGCACACCTGGGTGAGGGGAGCGAACGCCATGGCCACAGCGGTGCCAGGAGGAGACAGCAGAAAGGAGCCGGTGCAGGCTGTAAAGGACCTCAGGAAGAGATGGGCCACTGGAGCCGGATGCCGGGGCGACTGCGTGTGCTGGTGCAGCGTGCACCGGCGGAGGGATGGAGGGCTTGCGCTTGCCGGGGCAGAGGAGGATTTTGCATTAATAGTGGCTGAAGGTGATCAAGGCTGGGGCAAGGTTCAAGACTTGAGGATGAAGAACAGGGTGGTGTCTTGCTGATTGCTGTTTTGCACTGCCATCAGTGCCATCTGTGTCCCAGGGCCCCCCTCTACAGCAGGAAACACATCAGACCTCATCAACTGGCGTATTAAAGCTGGGCGCAAACAAGGCCCGTCCTGCCTGTCTGCTGCAGGAGACCTCTCGCTTGTCTCTGACTTCTCCTTCTCTACCCAGACAAACTAACGAATGAAGGGCAGGACAGCAGGATCTAATAGCTGAGAGCATGCGAAGGCTGCCCTGGGTGACCACAGCCCATCTGACCCACCATCCTCCTCTGGTAACAGCCAACCCAGATTTCAGTGTGTCTTTGGAGAGAAACAGAAGGGTAAAAGTGAAAGAAGTGGTGGGTTGAGATAAAGACAGTTTAACAGGTAAAGCAAAAGCTGCGTGTGCACACCAAGCAAAATCAGGAATTCATTCACTGCTTCCCATTGCAGGCAGGTGTTCAGCCATCCCCAGGACAGCAGGGCTCCATCACGCATGATGGTGACTTGGGAAGACAAACGCCATCACTCCAAACGTCCCTCCTTCCTCCTCCTTCCCCCAGCTTTTATTGCTGAGCATGACGTCCTATGGTCTGGGATATCCCTTGGGTCAGTGGGGTCAGCTGTCTGGGCTGTGTCCCCTCCCAGCACCTTGTGCACCCCCAGCCTGCTCGCCGGCGGGGCAGGGTGAGGAGCAGAAAAGCCCTTGGCGCTGTGCAAGCACTGCTCAGCAATAACTAACACATCCCTGTGTTGTCATCACTGTTTTCAGCACAAATCCAAAACGTAGCCCCATACCAGCTACTGTGAAGAAATTTAACTCTATCCCGGCCAAAGTCGGTACATCCCGGCACTGTCCCGTGCAGAGGAGGTGTCCCCGCTGGGGAGGTGCTGCTGGCAGGATGGCGGGGGCTGCCCCCAGTCCTCTGCGAGGGCTTGGCCTCCACCTCCTCTGTGCATGGGCATCTGCAGGGCCTCCATCCTGCTCGCACTGGGGGTGCTCCAGGCGGGTGTGGAGACGCACCGAGCCAGCCTCCGAGACAGCAGTTAAACATCGTTGTGGTGTGTCATGAAATCAATTATTTGACGTTTCTGTGGGAATCAATGAGGTGTCTATTTGCTGGTGCCTAATGGCCTGTGCAAGAGCTTGTCACACAGCCGGTGTGAGGGAGGAGGTCGGTCTTCTCCAGCCTCTTCCAGGGCCTGTGACCCCGCGGCAGCCGCCACGCTCTGGAAGGCGGATGGTTTGTCTTCATTCCAGCTGCTGTTTGGAGCAAACTGGACCCTGAGAAAGGATTAGTCTTTCTTGATACTGAAATTGCTGGAAACATCAGCATGTGCTTGGCGTGAAGGGGATGTGTTGTCTTTCCGCTCTTGCAGAGCACCTGAGCTGGGCACCTGCGGTTGGCTTCCCCCAGCACCCAGCCCGCGGTGAATAGCGAGTGACAGATTAATTTCTCTGCAAGAAGAATAACTCATTTATTTTCTTTCATTTCAATTCAAGAGAGAGAAGCTTGTTCCCTTGCACCAGTTTCCTCTCAATGAGCTTTTCTTTTCTGGAGGGTGTTGATTTTTCTTGTGGTTTGGTGCTAGTGGAGGATAATGGACTGCGGCACGGCGGCTGCCAGCTGGGTGGCTGGAGCTGTGCCCCGTCCCCAGGCACTATCCCGGCATGAACCTCCTTCTCACTCTTGTAAACAAACAAAAGTGCCTCAAACTTGCTCAGGAGTCATCTGCTGAAGCGGGTGTTTTGGGTAATGATACGTGAACCGATCTGAAGCACCAGAGCTGCAGTTCAGGCAGTAGCCCAAAGGGTAAGGGCAGACCCAGGCTTTGGTTCCTGTCTCTCCTTACGAGGATCCTCCTCCTCCTCCTCAGGGAGCAGCGCAGGATCTTCTTACCCACAAGAAAGAAGATCCCAAAGACAGGAATTGCTTCCCAAAGGGTTTCCAGGTAGCAGGCGAGAGGTACAGGAGGTGTGAGTTCAGCTCTGTCGCAGTTTCCTTAAAGACCGCGTTGGTCCTGGTGCGGGGGCGAGAGGGGTCCCGCCTGCCCGCAGCCCCTGGGCCCCGAGCCTGCCCGGGCTGTGCCACCTGCCGCTGCTTGTGGGAAGGCACCTGGGAAATAAGAGACTTAAAACACGCCTTAAAAAAGCAAGGTGGAGTCTTACTCTGAGCTTTAATTTTATTTGCATGAGTTTTTGCTGGGTCTTGGGGTTTTTTCCTCCCCAGAGAAAGCTTGCTTCACTCTGGTTACTATAGCCATTCAAACATATCGATTTGCAAATCACCATAAACTTCACACTAAATATGGTGCTTTTGCTCACGGGAAGATCTATTATGAGTGTTTGTTTAAGCAGTTAGATAGCTTTATATAAATACATTTAGGTTTTAATTTTTGCATATAGGAAATGGGATGCCATGCCTTTACTGGCTTCCGATTTTTTTTTTATTCTTTTGATTTGTATCAAACTGCATTTGGATGAAAGCTGAAATTCAATTAAAATTAAAGCAAAATAACATTTTAAATTCTGTTTTAGCACTTAAATAAATGTTGCTTGAGTGTACTGGACACACAAGACAAAAAGTAAATTTATCAGTACATATCTTTTGTATTTAAAGCTGACTGATCTTTTAAACAAAGGAAGATTTGGTTTGTATGAGTGGTTCTCATCACAAATTCTCAAAGGTATTTAAGTGCCAGAAAATAAGCAAGTATCTAGTGAGATTTCAAAATTGCCTAAGCGGTTTAGGCATCTGCTTAGCTCCTCTTGATTTCAGTGGGAGTCTGACATTTGCTCTCTCTCTTCATGTCTAGTCACCTTAATACATTTGAAAACCTAGCGCCAAATCCCTCAAGTTCTTAGAATAATGAGATCTCATTCCTTTCCCACCAGGGTTTTATTCATAGATTGAGGGAGGAAAACAAGCTTTCCTTACTTTCTCAGTTCTCAAATCTCCTTTCAGCTTTGAGTGAATCAGTCCAAATAATAACAAAAATATTCTGTGTTTCTAGCTAAATTGAAATGGAAAACAATCAGATATAAAAGCTTTTCTATGCAGCGTAAGCTGAAAAACCGACATGGAAGAATGTAAATACCAGCGTTTGCTTCATTGTGAAAAGTGGATATAATATGCCCAGCAAGGGACATAGCTGTGACATATTTGTAGTGTTTGAGTTGATTTCAAAAGCTAAGTATGTTTTGCTTCTGATTCTGAATGAGAAAAACATGCTTGAATTCATGACTATTGGCAGAAGGGCCATTTAACCAATACATTTTTGTAAATGCTTGTAAATACAGACGTCCGCATCAGCTGTCATGCTGCAAACCCAGGTGCATTTTTAATATGGGAGATACCTTTAGTGAAATCTTACTTAAGTGAAAACATTAAAGCCAGGATCAAATTGTTGCTGGTTTGGCACCACTCTGCGTGCCGCAGTGCCCAGGGCTGCTGTGATGACCACAGTCGCACCCGGGTGGGGAGTAGCTCCCCGAGAGCCCCTGTGTCCCCTCTGCGAGGAGGGGGCTGGCGGGGACGGCTGTGCCGCGGCGGGGATTGCTGCGCAGCTTTGGCTGCATACCGCGCAGCACTGGTCTGATTTCAGTTAAGCTCTTTGGTCGGACCTGTGCCATGCTTTGGTGGTGGTTCAAACGTTGGGTGCCTCCGGTCTGACTGCACCGGCTTGCTGGGAATGGGCCACTTTGACCAAACCAGCTGAAACGACACCTGGGGGCTGCGGGCAGATGTCCGCAGGCTGTCGAGGGGGGACTGCACACCCTGCCTGTTGGCAGACACCTTGGCAGAGCTGGGGTTCCTCCGCAGAGGCTCCCCAGACCTGCCGCAGCTTCTCTCCAGGGACCCTGAAGGATGCCCAGGAGGTGCTGGGAGTGAGCAGGGAGCTTGATGGTGGGGTACAGTTCTCCAGTTATTGGGCTGCAAAGGCAAGATGCGCGAGAGGCCTCCAAGGAAGAGAGTCCCTGGATCTTGATGTATTGGTTTCAAGCGTATAGTGACCAGGATGTCTCAATTAGCAATTTCTTCTTCTTTTACCTAATCCAATTTCTGTTATTTCCCAAATCTGGCTATTGGTGTAGCGCTGTAGAGCTATCTGGGAAGTAGCAGACTGTCTCCCCAGAATTTGTGCATAGGAATGGCGGTCTCTCAGTCATAGAAATATTGAACTTGAATAAAAGAATGTATTTTTCTCTAACTTTATTCTGGAAAACAGCTTAATTGAGCTAATTATATACCTCTCTATTGGTGAAGAATAAGAAACTGAAAACTGTCTGATAATGGGAGGCGTTGGGCCACTCTGCTCATACACGCTGCTGCTCCCAGTGCCTGCAGTCAAATTGCTGTGGTCACTCCGGTTGCCGCCATGTTACCCAAACACACAGTTCCAAACCCGCCGTCTTTCGGCAGTGAAACACGTATGGTGACCCCACTCCTCGTTGCTCGGCCATGTCTCCTGCCACAGCTCGCTGCCTCCGCTGCACAAACATAGCTCTTAGTAAGGCTGGGCTGTAAGCCTGATCAGAGACACCATCTAGGTTGCGATCTTCTTTTTATTTTTCCCTTTTTTTGGTCTCTTTCCTTGTTATGCCTTAATTCAGGTTTGTTTGTAAGTGGAGCAAGGCTGTCACCTAAATCCTGGGCATGTGATTCTTGTAACGCCATAACATTATGCCTCTGGTGAATGGTCTTTTTCATTATCTATATTCTTAGTTTTCTTAGGCATTTTCATTGTTCCCTGAGGTCTAGGACCAAACCAGAGGAACGGAACTGGGCCAGGGAGGATCAGAAATCACTGTACTGGTGTTCTACCCTCTCCCCATAGTGCTAAGTTTGTGAATTGCAGCAACCTCTTAATGTGGGCATTGAGCTGCATATCTGGAGCACGCTGCAGAGCAGATAGGCAGCTACAAACTGATGGAAAGAGAATATTTTTCTATGTAAAAATTGACTGGTTAAGTCTCTGGACTTTACAAATTATTTTTGAAGCATTGCTGTGGATTTGGTCTGAGACCTTGGTTAGATGAACCTTCTTTATTCTTCATCTGGAAATGCAGGGTAGTAATTGATTTCCCCCAAAGGGAAATTCCATGCGTAGACCCATTAATGCCTGTGTGGTGCACAGGACCATGATGACGAACAAGCATCTACAGAGGGAGAATGCAGATCCCAGAGTCGAGGATACCTCTCTCTGCATCCTTCTTTTGCTCATGCACTTTCTCTTCAGTTTCCTTTCTAAATATAAAAAGTACCATTAAAAGTTGATATAGTGCATCAACTTCCTACTGTCAAAAAAAAAATGTTTTCAATTCCTGAGCACCTAGAAAACTAAAAATATAAACAAGCACACTGCTGCTGGGCACTGGTGGTCTGGATAGGATGCATTTCTGGGGTTGTAAATGAGAGTCGCTGGCAGAACCTCAGGAGCAGAACTTCAGGTTAGTGCCTGGGATGTGTCTGGTAGCAGCATAAAAGTGAAACTGCTGGGAGCCGCTATCGCATATGCAGCRGTACAGTGTTTGCCTTTGCAGGGAGCACGCACAAGTGCCTCTCTGTCCCTGGAGGCCCCAGGAATGCTGCTGGTACAGGGGCCTGCATGGGCAGAGGCTGCCAGCGTCAAGGGGATGGGCGGCGTGGTCGGGGGTCCCTTCCTCGGCTTATGCCTCCACATGTCCTGTGACCACTGGTGCGGTTCTCGGTGGGACTGGCAGTGCCATTCTTGGCCACAGGGGTTTAGTGGGGCCACACATGGAGCATCATCTGTTGGGTTAGGTTAGCGTCATCTGCTGATCGGCTGCTGGGAAGAGAAGAGGCGTATGGACAAATGGGAGTGGAAGAAACAGGGTTAAATCTGCGCAATCAGGTGATGGTTGGAAAGAGGCATTTTGGGATGGCATCCTGGAGGCGGTTGCTGGAGTTGTCAAGTCCCGTCTGTGCTATTGCTGGCAGGCAGCTGTGATTTCCTTCAGTGTTTCTGTACTTCTGCAGTAGCTGAAGGGATACTGAAGCAGGAGGTGGATTTTGCTTTCAGTTAACTTGTGAGGCAAGAGGGGATTTGGGGGAGAAGTAACACTGAGCAGCGAGGGTCGGGGGAATGTCTTGCCACCCAAAAAGGCAGTGCTTGTGCCCTGCTGCAGTTGATGCCAGTTGCCCTTTCGCCACGCTCGTGATAAGAGTGTTGGTGCTGTGGGAATTCCTTATACTGCATGTAGACGTTTCCAGCACCTCCCGGTGTGGGTGACCCAACCCTGTTTTAGCCTCTGACTGGTTTCTTCTTGCTCATGCACACTGTCCCACAGTTGCGTTGGGTCTGTCCTGGCAGCCCTGCCTGGGCTGGTGGGGTCTTGAGGGATGCGGGGGAGCACCTGGGGATGGGCAACGTGGTTGGGATGGGGAGTGGGGCTGTGCTCTGCGCCAAGGGCTCAGCTGTGGCATCCACCGTCCCCAGTGAATCCCTGCTCTTCTTGGCTCTTGTCTTACTGCACTCTTGTCCCTGGGACACTAAGGGGAGTGAACCTTGTAACCTAATTGTGTGTTTGTGGCTTTGTGCATTATCTTGTGCGTTCCTGTGGCATTGGCATCTCTGCACACGTCTGTGTATTGCTGCAGACAGCCAGAGCGAGCAGGTTAAGTACTGGCATGGGCGCAGTGGAGCTGTGTTACCGTAGGGTTTTGCCCGAGCTAATTAGCTCTGTTGAGACGGAGTAACGTTGCAGGGGGTAGTGCACTAAAATGGCTATATAATTTTAAATATGTGACCTGGCTTGTTTATGACATGGCTCCATGGTGCTGATTTTAGAAAAAATGTGATATATTTTTTAGGCTTGGTTCTGCAGACTAACCACACAGAGACTGAATTTGGTTTAAGCTGGGTTCACAGCCCAGCATTAATTTGTCTCATCCTTGGAAAATTTCATCTTGGTGATATTTTCTGTCTGACTTCTTACCACAGTCTCCTCAGCATGTCAGTGAAATAGCACAGATGAACTTTGTGGGTCCCAAGTTTGGGGATTTGCAGGCTCCTCTGTAGAATTGGTTCTAAAAGTATTAAGTTCTCCCCTTAGAAAATTAAATTTTGACAAAATCAAAATATTATGCAAAATAATATGTGATGAAATTTTGTTTAGGAAGCCTTTGAAAAGAATTGGACATGTTTCTCCATCCTGTTTGGTATTTTCAGAATTTTTTTTTCTATTTTTCAACTGGAAATCTTCAAAATGAAATTTGAAGTGAAGCACTTCGGAATTCATTTTACTTCATAAAAGATACAATTTTTCTATATCAAATTAGGGGAAAATGTTGAAACTTGCGTTTTTTTCATTGGGTGGAAAATCTACTTTGCACAGATGTGTTCAGCCACCAGTGCAGTGGTTCACAGGAGCTGGAGCAGTTCCCTGACCATCGGTTACAGTTTGACTGGTTGGTTAGAGTTTTTTCCAAAGACTTCCCTCAGCTAATTGCACAGTATATCTATCTGCTGTGTCAGACACTTTCTAGAGTGCCTTTCCTAAAGCTGGCTACTGCAAGGTTTGATTAAAATAAACTCAAAAAAACCCAGACAACCTGCAATCAAAGGTCTGAAAATCTGGACTGGAAATGTGTGTGAGACGGGCGTTTTCACATTGCAGTCTGTCCAAGTGTTGCCTGCCTGCCTGGCACAGTTGCAGTGTTCTAGAGTCTAGAAATTTAATAAAATAATGTATTCATCAAGTATAGCTATCCAAAAGAGAAAAAAGGGAAAAAAACAACAACCCACAACCAACCAGGTGGATTTAAAGGAGAGTCTTTTGGGCACTCAGTCTCCTCAGGAGAACAAGATTTAGTCTTTGGCCAAAGACAGAAAATTACACCAAGAATAAAGCACAATTTCACAGCAGACAGCGTGACAGCCATACCTGTTGCGCCATACAATAATAGTCGGTGTTTGAGTAGCTCGATCTTTCCTCCGAAGTGTTTTAAGTTCAGCAGGCAGGTGGGTGATATGCCCTTAAGATGAGTTTGCGACACAACACAACGTACACTACATTGCAGTGAGACGCGGATGAAACTCTGGGCAGTACAGTTCACCGTCACTGGGATGCTGCTCAGCTGGCGCAGCACACTCCATAGCCAGCGCCATGCTGCGTCACTGACARATGTGTGAAGTTACATGTCTGTTGCTGTGTCTGTGTCACAGGCACGTGCAAGGTGTGTGCCTGCCCTCACGGTGTGTACGAACAGAAAGTGCCTTAGCAGGGGACTTGCGGTGGGGGCAGAGGGTGGTGGCTGGCAGTCCCTGGCAGTTTCCATGGGGTGATCCAGCAATCCAGTCTTGAGGAGAGGCACGGAAGGATCATGTCCTGTGCAGATTTGCAGCATACCGTCTAATAGGGTCTGGGAATTAATATGTGCCCTGACTTCTAGCGGGTGCTGCCACATTATTCTTGCTGGTTGCCTTGGATCTCCTGAATGGGGATGTTCCTCTGGTGGCTTCTTTCTTCATATTGGGGTGTTAACACTGTGTATTGTGTGTTTTCCTGGGGTGTCATGGCTGCAGGCAAATCTGAAGAAGTTCATGGAGTACGTGCAGATGCTAAATGCGGAGAAGGTCTGCAGACTGCTGGAGAAGGGACTGGACCCCAACTTTCATGATCCGGATACAGGAGGTGAGACTGGCTTCTTCAGAGAGGGGAGGATGACAGAGCAGGGTTGGGGGAGAAAGTGTCCAGGGGACACAGTGGGAATTGGGGGAGTGATTGTTTTTGAGGGGGTGTAGCAAATGATATATTGTCTGAAATATAAGGTTTGGAACAGAGCGAAGTAAGTTGAATTTCTCAGTAGTGTGTCTTCTTATGACGCTTGGGTCTTGGGAGCATGAAGTTACAGAAGGCTCTTGGGAGAAGATGGGGTGTGTGTGTGAAAGATACAGGGCCGTGCATCTTTCAGTGGGATTCTGGGGAGGATGAGGCTGTCTCTGGGACTGGCAAGTTGGGCAAATGTGAATTTCTGCCTGAGGATCTCTTGATGAAGCAGTCAGAACGTTTAAGAAGTATTTTGGGGATCGGGAAAATCAAATCTTGGCCTCTGGTTTCCTTGATTTTTTTTTTTCTTCTTTTTTTTTTCCTATCTATGTGAGCAAAATTCACCCCAGAGAGGTCTGGTCACTGGAGCGCTGGCTGGTGGGTTGTCTGCAGGCTCCTGGCTGTAAGACGTGAGACTCAGACTCCAGGACGTTTTCCTTACTGATGGGGTAGTGAGGGAGGACTTCTCCCCATTTCCCCTGCCGTGAAGTCTTGTAGTCTTGTTCTGAGAGAGGAGTTACTGCTTTTGTTGTTCCTGTTTTAAAGTAATGCAGCTTATTAGTATTATAGAGTTGGACTCGATGATCTTAGAGGTCTTTTCCAACCTTAATGATTCTATGATTCTATGACTTCTGTGTGTGAATCATGGGCACATTTCTAACCCATGAGCAGACTCCAATCTGATGATTAATTTTTTGTGTTTCTCGTTCATTTGGATGGTTTTTCAGGTTGTTTCTGAAACACTGGCTACCTCTGTACTCGGAAATTTAGTGTGTCCAGACCATTTTTCAGCACCGAGATCAGGTGGCAGAGTGTGGTGTTGTTCACACTATTAACCTCTCTTATCCTCTCAGGTAACGTGGCTGCATCCAAACTGCCCTTTGGGAATGGCCTCTGCCAGCTCCTGAACTGGGAAGGTGAAAGCTGGTGCAGCCAAACTCTGGCAAGAACCATTCGAACGGCGCCCAGGAATGTTTGTATTGTTTAATTTGCTGGTGTAGCCACTGTATCTGGACCTGCCAGAGTGTCCTGATGAACAACTGCTCATATGAAAAATAGCTGATAGAATATGAGCGTGATCACTGTCTGCCCTGGAGCATGTCCAAACAGCTCAGCTCCATGTGGTTTTCATTTTTGCCCAAGACCTTACAAGCTTTTTGAGGAATCTTTCCATATAAAGTCCTCCACTCTTCTAAAGCTGATTCAGCTTTCCAGAGTGTATTATATTGCAGAGTGCAGTGTGCTTGAAAAGATGCTGTGAGAGTTTTGGATCTGATATGGTTTGAACCCAGAAGTTATTTCACAGAAGGGTAGAGGCTTATAGGAGCAGGCTCTTGAGTACTGAAAAGACTCTATTAAACATGGAGAGGGAAGAAGGAAAAACACCTGACCCAAATAGTCGTTTGGATCCGGTTCAGAACCGAGGGCAAAACCAGAGTGGATGCTATGAGATGCGAAAATAGACTGTTGGAGCAGAGGGAGTCTTGGACACCTCCCTTCTGGAGTCCTAATTCTTGTGCAAAAACACTTCATTACTGCTTGCTTTACAATCTGTTTCGTGAACATGAAAGAATGACATAAAACTGCTGTTCAGTATTCATGGGTTCCTGGAATTTAAGACCAGATGGAGCTATTGTACTACCCGACCTGACCTCCTGTATCTCGCAGGATGCTTTTCACCCTCCGTGTGTGTGTGTGTGTGTGTGTTCACTAAGCAAAGCTTAAACATGTTTTCCAGAAAGTCATCAATCTTGATTCAGGGAACAGAAGATCCGTGCCTTTCCTTCGTTATCTGGTTAATCACCCTCACTGTTTAAAATTCGTATCTCATTTAAATTTGTATGCTTCGGCTTCCAACTGTCGTTATACTTTATCTTCTAGATTAAAGAGCACTTTAGTACCTGGTATGTCTTCACATGAAGGTATTTATACATGGTAATCAAGTCAACATTCAATCTTCCTTTCCTTAATTAAAGAGAGGCCAAACTCCTCCAGTCTTTCATTTGAAGGCATTTTCTCCAGTTTTGCTGTCATTTTTGTGGCTTACATGTCACTACTCCATTTTTAAGAGGTTTTTAAGAACGCAGGTATCAGACAGCCTGCCTGCAGCTCTTCCTGCAGGTCCCTGCTCTCTGGCCTCCCGGGGCCGCATTAGCAGCAGCCTCGGTTGGGGAGGATGGGGGTGACCGCGCGTCTCTGGGATGGGATGCCACGTTACGTCCTGCTAGACGGAGGGTCTGGGGGGGTTTCCCTTCCTGTTCCTCCTCCTGTGTTGCGTTCTGCCCCCACCTTAACCTGGGGTTACTTGGCCCATGTCAGCTAAGTGAAATGGAGCCACTATGCAGTTCCTTGCTTGGGATCTTTGTTTGTTTTGGGGAGGTTGTTTTCCTTCCCATTGACTTCCCACGCAGCCCGGGAAAGAGCATGGCGGGAGCGTGCTGCTCCCCCCCAGGGCGCCAACTGCAGCAGCGYGGCTGGGGAGGTCCGGCTTGGCCCCCCAGGCAGGAGCATTTTGCAGAGCCATGACTGCAGGGTGCAGCTGCTGCAGCCGCCCAGGGCAGCATGTCTCCTTCCCGATGTGTAGCATCTCAAATGCATGCTGCAGGGTTTCCACGTCTGCTGCTCCTGGTTCTGGGGTTGCCTGGCCCTGATTGCTCCTAGCACTCTTCCAAGCCTTGTGGCATCTACAAATCTGATCAGAGATTTGCATTTACTTCAGGATAATTGATGAAGATCTAGAATAGAGTCAAGTCCAACACCCAAGAGCCTCTTCAGCGCCCACGTGATTGGCCTCGTTCCCCAGTGACCCCTCTGACTGCTGCTCTTCAGCTGGATTTTTGTTCGTTTGGAACATGCCTGACTGACATTTTATACCACTCATTTTTAATGTCATGTAGGACTCAGCCAAGCGCGAGTCTTACATCAATACAGCTATCTGCATCAATCAGACTTGTAATTTACCAAGGAAAGGAATTACGTTTGAGTAGGAAGACCTATTTACTGTAAAGCTTGATTGGGCGATATTAATAATATAGGTATTCTTTAATGCTGTGTCAATTAAATTCCAAATCAATTTTCCCAGGATCAGTGTTATTTTTCTGACTTGTGGTTTCATGGATCATTTTACTTGCCCCTTTTTGAACATTAACCTGACGCTGCTTTTCTGCTGGTCTTTTTGAATGTCCCAATATTTCAAAATGTATTAAAGTTTAACTTTTTTTGGACCAGGAAGATCTTCAGGGAGAAGATAAGGAGGATGATATGCAACATTCACTAGACGTAAACAATTTATTCAATCTCAGGTAGCTCATGCCAAAAATCCTTATTTGGTAATGGAAAGGAAAATAATGTATTTCCACAGCAGCAAAGTACAAAATAAATGATTGGTCATTTTGCTCTCTGTGTTTATTAGCAGTTGTACACTATCTACCTAGTAGTGACTGAGTGGCTTGCACAGGGGCTGGGAAGTCATTGCAGTATTATCAAATTTAAACAACAGCAGCAAAACCCCTCTCTGATAGTCCTTTGCCAGGCCAAATGTGGATTTCTTTACTCCTATGTCATTTGTTCTTGTTCTTGTTCTTAATTTTCTAATTTTCAGTTCATATTGACCACTATATATTTCATCATGTCCTGTTAGAGTTGTCTCTGTTTGTAACTGCCGCCGTCACTTCACTGCTGACCTGGGAGGGGCATGTGGCAGTGGTTCTCCTCTTTGATTTATGGAGTTGTAGTTCTGGGTCACACAGAAATTGTTCAAGACTTCCCAGTTGCCTTTTACTTTTTAGTTTTAAACCTCCCACATTTCCTATGATCGATTACCTAATCTAATTTCCCTTGGTTGATTCCCTTATGAAGCATCAAAAATTCACCTGACTAGTTGGGACTTTCTTCTTTCCACATCATCCCTAGTTGACTAGATAGCAGTCAAGTATTTAGCAGATTTTTATTCATTGAGATCCAAAGTAGCATTCCCTTATGTTGGAGTCAAACAGTATCTATAGAAAAGTGACCAGTTTTCTCCTGTTTAGAAAATTAAATGACATTTTATTGCTTGTTGGATGGGGCACCCAACATTTTCCTTCAAGGTGAAGTTGCCCTGATAGTGCAAATGTTAATTTATATAACTTGGAGATAAACACTTAGAAGTTAATGCATTTTTTTTTTAGTTAGTGGTCTGCAACAAAATTTTATGAAGCAGCTTTTAACTTACTACTTCAGATGCTAACCCACATGCATTCAAAGTCCTGTTCTGAATAATCAGTGGCCATACGATAGATGATGGGATTTTAGTGTAAACTCTTTCTCTGTTCCTCCTTGCCCGCTCAGTACTTTCTCATTCTCGTAACAAGCAGGCATCCTTAATATTCTAAAATGATGTAATTGTCCGTAGATTTCAGTACTGACAATTATATCACAATTCTTATTACCAGTAAAAGCAGTCCACATCCTTTTTCTTGTTATCCAGCCTCCTAGCATTTTGCAATGAGCAAAGAGGAAGAAAAAAAATACTCCTCACAGTCTTTGTCAAATGGGTTTAATTACTTCTGACATGGTGCATTTGTGCTGCGTTTCCCTCTTTGGAATAATTTTGCTTGTGTTCTTAGTTTAACATCTTCTTAATTGCTCTACCTATTTCTCAGCCAAGATCATTATCTCACCTCTGGGTTCCCTGAGAAACCTCCAGAATGGGCCGGTGTTCCCCAAACCCAATGTTCTCCGTTTTGCTCCCATCATGTGGCTGGTGAGTCACTTGCAGCGTTTTTTGCCCGATGCCTTCTCTTGCTTGTAGGACTGAAGGGATGTCTGGGATAAGCACGTGGACTTTTCTGTCCTTCACCTTTCCTTCCATGTCCTCGTGCCCCATTACTAGCAAATTTCTGCCCTTTAATTTCACAGGCTCATCCAGCACTAAAGGAAAATTGTGGGCTCTCCTCAGCTTCCGTGTTCAGACATGGAAATACAAGTGCCGCTGCATGGTTCCCATTCCCTTGGCCAGATTTCCAGTTTGCGGTGAAGGGCACCCAGACACGTTTCAGCGGCCGGCCCTGAGGCTGGAGTTGGTTGCCTGGACTGGGCAACTCACACTGGGGAGTCTGAGACATCAGTGTGGACCTGATGAGAGAGGAGAGCTGCCTCCTGCCATGGCTGGGAGGTTGGGTGGGATCGGCGCCTGCGGTGCCGGATGGCGTCCTCGTGGGGGCGGCTGAGTCCCACCCGTGGGCTGCTGCAGGTGAGCTCATCTGTGCTCCACTGAGTTGTCCACCACGTCTCCATTAACTGTGGTGGGAGCTTACGTACCCACACTTAACGCATGCAGGCTGAACCCCATCCCTTTGGGTTCAGCTTGAGGAAGACAGTCCACTGTTTTTCTCTCACACTTAGAACAGTCTTTCCTGGTGATGCTTTTCAGGACCTGAGCCTCTCATGAATCCTTGTATAAAATATGAGCTGATGATCTTACTGAAAGCAAATAGAAATCATAGAAAATAAAATACATTTGTCTTTTTTTTTTTTTTTTTTTTAACTGTTTCACTTCTGGCCATAATAGTAATGAATACAGAGTTAGATTAGGAAAGAAAACCATCTCAAACTCCCTTCTCCATCCCTCTTTGATGTATCCATTTTGCTTTGCTTTGGACATGGGTGTTTCTGTAGTAACTGCTTGCTCCTCCCAGCCAGGTTCCTCGCAGACGAGCTGGTCATGGTTGGTACTCCTGTTCTGTTGCCCGTCTTGATGCTCTGCTCTCCTGCTTTCTCTGTCTCCCCTGTTCCCTCCCTGCAGATCCTTCTCCTTGGGCTGCCTCGAGGGCTGGCTCCTGAGTCTAGCGGTCCAGCTATCCTCCCGTAAGTGTTCATATTTCAGATGCTGCACAATGGTGCAACGTGCGCTTCTGATCCATGTCTTTAATTTGTCACCAGATCACACTTCATATGCAGGACTGGTTCTTTCCCTCTGTAGAAAGGAAAGGATAGTGCATCCAGCTTGGCATAGCTCTTCCACTCATGCAGCTGGAATAAATCCATGCCTGAAAAGAAGAAACCATATTCCCTATGAAACTCTTCTTTGGCAGTCCTATTTTCAATGGACGTGTTTACTAAACTAGAATTTCCTGAATAGCTGGATGAAAGATGAAGAGGAGGCAGGGACCTTATGTGGCAGAGTATGAGAGCAGCATTATGGACTGTGTGGTCTCGTGACAGTATCAGCAGTCAATCATGTTGGTACAGTTTGGTGCTGCATGTGTGCAGCGTTGTGATACTGCTATACTGTCAGTGCATTGCCCATCCCTGGGTGAAATGCAAGCAGCTCTGTTCTCTGTGGTCTCTTCATGGGGCTGCAGCTTGGTGGGTGTCACTGTCGTTGTTGCTTGCCACTTTTGCAGTGCTTGGGGGGGGAAATCATGCAAGTGGCCTTGCTGATAGTGGTAGGACCTTAGACTCCTTAAACAAGGACTCTTCCAGATAGACTCTCCAAAGGATAGGGGCCCTGCTATAATGTGGTCGTCTCTAGCTCTGTTTATTATTTCATCACCTGTAGGGCTTCTTTGGATATATAGCTGAGACAGTGAATTTGGAGGCATTGTATGTGGTTGTACTGCCTTTCTGATGAGGTGGAGCTCAGGCAATGATCGTACATTGCAATTCCCATCAAGGAAAAGTTTCTAGAATTTATCATGGACTTCTGGTTCCAACCTGCCTCCCTTCTTTCCTCTGCAAGAAGATAAATTAGTTATCTCAAGTACCTAATTATGCAATTAACCCAAGTTTTGGGAAAAAAAGTGGCTCATTTTTACTGAAAAATGTTAGGCGAGACTCCTGTGAAGAGCTGAGCTAGCATGCCAGGATGGAGGCCCTCCAAGTGTAGGATAGTGACAAACAGTGGAGGAAGGCTGGGGGAGGCAACCTCTTCAACCAGCACAATTGCAGTTGAAAGAGGATATTTTAACAAGCCTTCAGAGTGTTCCCATGTAAAATTGCACTGATGTAATTTATGGTATGAATTTTAAAGGCTGCACAAAGCTGTGTAGACAGTTATTTTAATATGAATATCTTAAAGTTGGTTTGGAATAGGCTTAACAAATAGCTCTTTTATCAAAATAAATATCTTTGGGCTATTTTTTTTTAGTTTAGCTTTTTTTTTTCTTTTTTTAAAGTAAACATCTGTACCATGGCAGCATATATGGCTGGAGCCTTAGGTTAGAGTTCTGTGTGCAAACCCATGAGGAAAAGCAAGATTAGAAAGGACACTTGCYTCTCTACCTCCTGATAAAGGTCTTAGTATTATCAGTGATGCCTGTTTTGTAATGCTGATCATTACACGAAGTCAAAAGTGGTATGCTCAGTGTTAAAAACCCAACAGCAGTACATGGTGTACAAGTACTGCATCTTTGTGGTGTCTGACTACTTTAACTAGAGGCCTCTCCCTGTTTCCTGTCAATGCTTTTTTGCTGCTGTTAAGAGCCCAATACATTTTTATCTGAACTTTAGGGTATTGGGCAGAGAGAAAGCAAATTATTTTTCTCAGATTATTTGTTTTCCACTACAAGTTTTCATACTGCCCTTTATGGGAGTATGTTAAGCAGTATGATTGACGTGTGTCAGTTGTGATCCTTTTTTGTACCATCTTGTCCTGGGAGAAAATAAATATACATATGTGCAGGATGGTGTTTTATTTTGGTGAATGGTAAAGTAAAAATGTAATTGTTCTGTGTCCTTCCTGCTCTGTCTTTATGTTAGCTAAGTCAAGGGTAATGGATGGAAGAATATTTTGTCTTGTAGTTTTATATTCAAGGGGCTTAACCAAGTCTCAGTCTGCAACACAGGAGGTCTGCTAAAATGAGCGTGTGCAGTCCCCGAGGTTAATCAAAGGAGGAGGCCATTGGCTTGCCCAAACTGGGAACGGCACCGGGACTTGCCAGACACAGGAAACCTGGGAATGGAGGGAGTTGCTGAGGATGAAGCCAGTGAAGTCTCGTTGCAGGACACCATCTCCTTGCCAGTCCCTGTGGAAGCAGAGAAAGGGTGTAGAGAGAAAGGAGAGCATTAATTTAATACTTAATATCCTCTTACACAATGGGGAGGACCATTGGTGATTTGGACTTCGATTATGCCAAGGCTGAGGTAGTTCAAGAACTGGCTTCTGTGCCTACAGTTCTGGACAGAACCTGACTGGGTTTGTAGGAGCTGCCTTTTTCATTATGTTTGCTCTTAAAGCTTACTTGCAGGCTGTGGGGAAGCCTTCCTGTTGACGCACAGAAGCCTTCGATAGGGTTATTGCATCCAAACCCATCTGTGAATGTACAGGTGCCTGGGAATTGCCCCCTGGGACCCCACGTTCCCTCCAGCTGGCCAGGGAGATCCACAGATGTGGCCAAGCTTCGCATGGCAAAGCCCCATGGCATGGTGGCCAGCGGTGTTGCGATCTGGTCTCTGAGATGCGGAATAATGCTATGAATGGGGTTTTTTACTCCTCTGGGAAGCGGGGAGCTGTTGCAGACCAGGCTGCTAAGAGCTCCCTGCGTGCAGGGGACAGCCCCGAGAGCCAGTGCGTGGCTGGACAGGCACTGTGCAACAGGGGTGAGAATCACTGCTTGACGTCCCTGCCTCCCGGCCAGCCAGCAATCGTGGAAACCACCTTTTTCCTACCGAATTCAGCAGAAGCGTGCCAGGAGACATTTAGGGACGAAGGCGCAGACTGTGCCGCCTGGTAGGCAGGGGCAGAAGAGCTCATAACGTGTCCCCACGGGGCCGGGAGGGCTTGGCAAAGTGCAGGGAGGCTGTTTGCCCCTGAAGCCTGTGGGGCAAGGAGGTTTTCTGCCTCTCCGAATGCCAGGTCAGATGATGATGTGGCCAATGTTAAATACTGAACTAACAGTGCCTTTGCTCCATCCCTTCAGCCCATAGTGATATTTGAGCATAACAGCCAAAGCAGAGACAGTTACCATTAATAAATCCTCCTCTGGCACTCCACTTTCTGATGACAACAATGCCACAAACTTCCATAAATGTTCTCTATTCAGGAGCCATCCCTCATTGCACCATCTCCAGGAACCCAAAATCTTTTTGATCTTGTGGTTTTGTTTTTTGGCTTTGGCCTTCTTGAGCTTCTCAGGGACTTTTTGAATGTCCTCATCCCCAGTCCTTCTGAAACAGTGCTCCTCTCCATCTTTGACAGGAGATGCCCACCTGGCCCATCAGCCAGGACTCTCAGATGTGGGAATCTGGTAAAACCTGAAACTAAAGAGGATACAAACACAGGGAGGAAACGCTCTCTTTCCAAAAGGTCTTACTCTGTATCTCCTTTAAGGACCTGCAGGGGTACTGTGCATGGAGAGAGAAAAGGCCACTTTGCTGCCAAGTCAAGCCTCCTCTTTCCCAGATACTTTAGTCTTTCCTTGGTTGGGAATACTTCTGCACTGAATTTTTAACACAGAGCTTTCAGGTTTATCAGTAAATTGATGGGACCATGGGCAGATGTCCAACTAAGATTTCAAGAGAAGGAATAAATAAATGATGGTATTTCCAGTGCTTGGTATTTAGCAAAGATAGAAAAAGCTGCAGTGCATAAGTGCTATTCTTAACTTCTCAGCCATCCTTTACAAAATCACTGTAGTAAATCTACTCTCCTTTTAGGCTGAGCAGCATTGCTATTAGCAATGCTCTTTTATCCACTGTGTCTCCAGGGATGAGTCTACCAGGGATATTGCAAACAGGCCCTGACACCAAATGCTCCTTTCTGTGTGGCCAGGTCTTCAGCAGCTTGGATAATTACAAACACCGTTTATTCTCCTTCCTTGTACAAAAGTGGAGGGGGGGAACCCAAACCCTTGAGGTTTTAGAAATTCAGCCCTTCAGCAGCTAAAGCTTTCTTCTTCATCCACTCCTGTGCAACACAAGTGTTCCCTTCATCCCCGTCCGAAGGCAGTTTGTAACTGCTCTGCTGATTTTTGAGGCAGTGAATGCAGTATTACTGTCTCAAAGACTTTGCAGTACAGATCCCTAATAAAAATGATTCATCCTCTTCTCAGTTTCTGTAACCTTTTCTTCTACCTCTCTTGACCTGGGGAAAAAAATATCCCTGCAGAAATTATTTGTGGGTCATTATCCATGATCCTGTTCAACACAGGGAAATGAATAGTCTTATCTGCAGCCTGGTAGGTTATCCAGAAAGCAGAGGTCTCCCCTTGCTCATGAACTATTTCTTTTAAAGGAGAGAAGTCATATAACCCTGCCCGAGGTTTAAATTCTAGCGGTTCAGAAGGGGATATATCTGTGTTGTAGATGAGAAAGATGATGCAAATTTGCCCACTTCATCTGGGCCACCAAAATACCTGTGTTTACTCTTGGTTTCTCTTTCCAGCATGTGCCATTCTTTCTCTTCCCAGGACACACAGCAGCCACACGCCGGGATTTGTCATCCAAGTTGTCCCTGTTAGGAGGGACACGTTTCCCCCCTTCTGCTGTTAGCACAGCCCGTTTGTATTTCTAACTTCAATGCTAGGTTTGCTGGAGACACAGGGGGTTTGCAGCCCGGTCACACCACGGTCCCCTCATGCCTCATCTGTGCGGGTGTTGCACGCTTGTCCTGTGCTGAATTCTTCTGAACAGAGTGGTTCCCTTGCATGCAGACGGTACGTGTGGGGAGCTCTCCAAGGCAAGCTGGACTTCTGTGCTTGGAGGGATGTTCTTCTGCAGAGTTAAATCCAGTTAATGGACTTCAAATAACACTGGCTGCACCGTAAAATATTCCATGCTTTGTGGTGCCATCCTCATAGCAGAGCCAACAGGAAGATACAGCGTCATCCCAGCCTCTTCAGTGTAAAGCCTGGTATCTTCATTTAAGCTGCTTTTGGGAGTGGTTTTAAGCTGCACTAAGGCAGCTGAAGCACAGCATGCGTTCCCCTTCCCGTGACTCTGCTGGGGTGAGAGGGCAGAGAAGAGCCACGACTTAAACCATCACAGCCCAATTTGCCATCGTTCACGTCTCAGTGCTGCAGGATTGCTGGGAAGATATTCTAGGAAAGATTAACTGTCGAAAGAGATTAAAAGAAAAATTTCACAGTTGCTTCCTGTAGGTACATTTTAAGGGTGTAAAAAAAATACTTGAGAAGCTACTGTTATTCTAAAATTAGACCCAAGCCTGAGTGATAGTTTAGCATGTAGAAAAGAGAAAAGCAATCCTCAATATTTAGCATAGGGTGGCAACTGGGGAACAGCGGGAGAATGAGAGGAAATAATTGCATTTACAAAGAAGTATTCTTGACTGTGTGCAGCAATACGGACTGTGGCCCCAATACGATGTGAGGACAAATAACAGCAGGAATTCCAGCCACTCCAGCCAGTACGTCAGCTTCATCGGGGGCCCAACTTAAATTCCTCTATGCAAACAGGGTCTGCAGGGCTTGATCTTATTGGCATCACAGAGACGTGGCGGGATGGCTCGTATGACTGGAGTGTTGGAATGGAAGGATACAGGCTCTTTAGGAAGGACAGGCAGGGGAGAGGAAGAGGGGGTGTCGCCCTCTATGTCAATGACCAGCTGGAGTGCATGGAGCTCTGCCTGGGGATGGGTGAGGAGCCGACTGAGAGTTTATGGGTCAGGAATAAAGGGAGGGCAGGGACAGGTGACATTGTAGTGCGGGTCTGCTACAGGCCACCCGACCAGGAAGATCGAGCAGATGAGGCCCTCTATAGACAGATAGGAGCAGCCTCACATTCACAAGCCCTGGTCCTCATGGGGGGCTTCAACCACCTTGATATCTGCTGGAGGGACAAAACGGCAGGGCRTAAGCAATCCAAGAGGTTCCTGGAATGCATCGATGATAACTTCCTTCTCCAAGTGACAGAGGAGCCAACGAGGAGAGGTGCTATGCTATGCTGGACCTTGTTCTCACCAACAAGGAGGGGCTGGTGGGGAATGTGAAGCTCAAGGGCAGCCTGGGCTGCAGTGACCATGAAATGGTGGAGTTTAAGATCCTTAGGGCACCAAGGAGGGCGCACAGCAAGCTCACTACC
>JAYKAV010000385.1:0-12875 GCA_035582835.1 Phoebastria nigripes | reverse complement strand
CAGGAGGCCTGCATGGATGAGCAAGGAGCTCCTGGACAAACTCCAACACAAAAAGGAAGCCTACAGAGGGTGGAAGCAAGGACAGGTAGCCTGGGAGGAATACAGAGAAATTGTCCGAGCAGCCAGGGATCAGGTTAGGAAAGCTAAAGCCCTGACAGAATTAAATCTGGCCAGGGACGTCAAGGGCAACAAGAAAAGCTTCTACAGGTATGTCGGTGATAAAAGGAAGATGAGGGAAAATGTGGGCCCTCTCCAGAAGGAAACGGGAGACCTGGTTACCCAGGATATGGAGAAGGCTGAGGTACTCAACGACTTTTTTGCCTCGGTCTTCACCGGCAAGCGCTCGAGCCTCACTGCCCAAGCCGCAGAAGGCAAAGGCAGGGACTAGGAGAATGAAGAGCCACCCACTGTAGGAGAAGATCAGGTTTGAGACCATCTAAGGAGCCTGAAGGTGCAYAAGTCCATGGGACCCAATGAGATGCATCCGCAAGTCCTGAAGGAACTGGCGGATGAAGTTGCTAAGCCACTATCCATCGTATTGGAGAAGTCGTGGCAGCCTGGTGAAGTTCCCACTGACTGGAAAAGGGGAAACATAACCCCCATTTTTAAAAAGGGRARRAAGGAAGACCYRGGGAACTACAGGCCAGTCAGTCTCACCTCTGTGCCTGGCAAGATCATGGAACAGATCCTCCTGGAAACTATGCTGAGGCACATGGAAGATAAGGGGGTGATTGGTGACAGCCAACATGGCTTCACTAAGGGCAAATCATGCCTGACAAATTTGGTGGCCTTCTACGACGGGGTTACAGTGTTGGTGGATAAGGGAAGAGCAACTGATGTCATCTACCTGGATTTGTGCAAAGCATTTGACACTGTCCTGCACGACATCCTTGTCTTTAAATTGGAGAGGCATAGATTTGACGGATGGACCACTCGGTGGATAAGGAATTGGCTGGATGGTCGCACTCAAAGAGTTGCGGTCAACGGCTCGATKTCCAAGTGGAGACCAGTGACAAGTGGCGTTCCTCAGGGCTTGGTATTGGGACTGGCGCTGTTTAGCATCTTTGTTGGCGACATGAATAGTGGGATTGAGTGCACCCTCAGCAAGTTTGCCAATGACACCAATCTGTGTGG
Organism: Phoebastria nigripes; assembly: GCA_035582835.1. Lineage (NCBI taxonomy): Eukaryota > Metazoa > Chordata > Aves > Procellariiformes > Diomedeidae > Phoebastria > Phoebastria nigripes. Next base: position 11,741 of record JAYKAV010000385.1, on the reverse strand, counting down.
GGCAGTCCACATGCTGGAGGGAAGGGATGCCATCGAGMGGGACCTGGACAGGCTTGAGAGGTGGGCCCGTGTGAACCTCATGAGGTTCAACAAGGCCAAGTGCAAGGTCCTGCACCTGGGTCGGGGCAATCCCAAGCACAAATACAGGCTGGGCGGAGAATGGATTGAGAGCAGCCCTGAGGAGGAGGACTTGGGGGTGTTGGTTGATGAGAAGCTCAACATGACCCGGCAATGTGCGCTTGCAGCCCAGAAGGCCAACTGTATGCTGGGCTGCGTCAAAAGAAACGTGGCCAGCAGGTCGAGGGAGGTGATTCTTGCCCTCTACTCTGCTCTCGTGAGACCCCACTTGGAGTTCTGCGTTCAGCTTTGGGGCCCCCAACATAAGAAGGACGTGGACCTGTTGGAGCGAATCCAGAGGAGGGCCACGAAGACAATCAGAGGGCTGGAGCACCTCTCCTATGAAGACAGGGCGAGAGAGTTGGGGTTGTTCATCCTGGAGAAGAGAAGGCTCCTTACAGCAGCCTTCCAGTACCTGAAGGGGGCCTACAAGAAAGCTGGAGAGGGACTTTTTACAAGGGCATGTAGTGATAGAACAAGGGGTAATGGCTTTAAACTGAAAGAGGGCAGATTTGGATTAGATATAAGGAAGAAATTCTTCCCTATGAGGGTGGTGAGGCACTGAAACAGGTTGCCCAGAGAAGTTGTGGATGCCCCATCCCTGGAAGTGTTCAAGGCCAGGTTGGATGGGGCTTTGAGCAACCTGGTCTAGTGGAAGGTGTCCCTGCCCATGGCAGGGGGGTTGGAACTAGATGATCTTTAAGGTCCCTTCCAACCCAAACCATTCTATGATTCTATGATGCCATGAATAAGTAATTGTGGAGAAATACTTGCTGTGCATGACAGTGCTTTCTCAACCTTCTGCTTACTGTTAGGAGAAAAACCCTCTGCCCAAGGCGCAGGGAGCTTGCTCCTCTCCTGCTTTGGCTGCGCTATATCCAGACTGTCTGCTAGCTGTGGCATAACGCATTCAAGGTACACATGCGCAATTACTTGATTAATAACCTGAATAACTCATATTTGTATATGATACATTTTCTGTTGCTTTCAATTTCAGTAGCTGAAAGTTACAGCTGAAAGTGCTGGTTCAGCCAGCAGTTGTGGTTAGATGGGGGAAACACTGGATGAAACTCCAATGGCTTGTGGTTTGTAAAGTTATCATCCTTCTCAGTTTAAAATCTGTTAATCTAGTTGCTTTAAACCTTTTTTTTAAGCAAACTGGTGGCATCTCTTTCAATCGAATGTGCAACTGGAGATTAATGAAAAATGATATGTTTGCATTCAACTGAAATTGGAGATGAAATGTCATCTTGTAATGTTTTCACCTACAGCTGAAAAAAACTACCAGGAGGTTCTACTTATAGGTGGTATTTGTCATAGGCAGATATTTTCTGTTATATATTATAGGTCTGTACAGGAACACTGCGTAGACAGTAACCCTCCTCCCCAGTAGCTTGCATGAAAACTTTCATATCAAGCCTGTTGTCATCTCAAATTGAACAGAGATCCTCCCTTTTCCTAAATGATAAATTAAGTCCTGGAGTAACACAGTTGTTTTTTTTTTAAGTTTTGCTTTTTTTTTTTTTTTTTTTTTTTTTTTTTTTTTTTTTTTTTTTTTTTTTTTTTTTCTAATTCTGATACTAATTCTGGTATCAGAGTGGAGGGGTTGTTCCTGCTTGTGTTGGAGCACTCACTGGGGTTTCTCACCTTCCCTCGCTGCCTTTGCCTTGCCACGTGAATTCCAGTTCTTGTGACACCCCCCAAATGTGAGGAGCCTGCACAGTTTGTTTCTTCTGCGAGGCTGTAGAGGAGCATCCACATCGTGTGACACTGTGACTGTCCTCTCAAGTTGTCTCTTTGCTGCCGGCTTCTGGGGGGTGTGTGGATAACACCTGATCTGAAGCCGAGACAGCTGCGGTTGGCAGGAACGGGGGATCTCAGTCCGGTTCTGGGTACGGGAGCTCAGATGTTTCATTCCACAACACAGCCTTGTTTGAATTCATTGCTTTTACAGAAGTGACCAGCCTGAGGATTGCCAGAATGCCTTGTTTGCAATTAAAACATTGGCGATGCTTTTCATCCTGAGCTTCTTATAGCGGAATGAAGAGAAAACATAGTTACAAGACAAAAACATAGAGAAAACACTCCTCTAAGTGGAGTAGAAATGAACTTCTATGACCTTTCCTGGAACTGTACCAGCTGCGTGCTCCAGCTGCCAGAGCAGAGTGCTCTCGGCGCGGTGCCCCGGTCCTGTGCTGCTCTCGCCAGTCAGGCTGCTGGATTGCAAGAGTGCCCTTTGCACAAGTAAATCCTCCGAGAAGTTGTTCCAATCCCCACCTCTGCTTCCCTACAACCCACTGATTAAAGGAACAGTCTCACTAGCAGCTTTTTAGACCTGGACCATGTCACCTGCTCCTTCCCCAGGCTCCTGTTCCTCTGGGCACCAGTGATGCTCCCAAGTACAGCTCTCGTCTGCTGGCCCCGATTTGCCGTTGCAGATTTTGGCTGCAGAATTTAATCTCACCCCTGTCAGGGATCAGGTGCACTGGAGCAGCCGCCATGCACAGCTGGGTGCTGGCTTTGCCATGCAAGCTCTTCCCATTAGAGCAGTTCAGTAAGTGTCAGAGGGAGCGCTGGTGTCAAACCTACACTGTGGAGCTCGGCTGCCTGACAGCCCACAGGCAGAGTCCAACCTGCAGCTCCTTCTTACGTCCATTAATCAGTTTCTTACACTGTGCAACGTGCAATGCATTGTCTTGCTGGTTCTCATTTGCTGCAACGGATCTTGTGCACTCACGAGTTAATTACTTTAAGCATATATTTGGATATGCACATTTCCAAGAATTAGCAGAGTGTAATCACTAAAATCCTAGATTAGATAGTGATTAGATTAGATTTAGTGAACAAATTGCTAGCTGCAGTTCATTCAGTGCATCTTGAAATGCCCTATTTGGACCTTTCTCAGTCTTCGGGATTCAAGATAACGTGATAGATTTTTCAACTGAATTTGGCATATTAATAACTGAGACTAAAGGAAGATTTGAAGCCTTGTTTTCTGTGTCTTTTGCCTCTTTGAAAAGTTTGTCTCATTTAAACTGAGATATTGAAAAAGGACTGGTCATTTATCTGCGTGTGGAAATGGAAGTAGATGCCTGGAGCAGGGACTGATGAGGATACTTCAGTTCATATGCACAACCTGAAGTTTGTAGCAGTCTGAGTATCACACTGCAAGGGCCAAATATATGCTCTCAAAATAATTAAAAAGAACCATAAATAAGGAAGAGATTTTAAAGAAATTATGGTGAAAAAGCAGTAACTGAAAGTCAGTTATAACAACAGAAATTAAAACAATGGTATTTGGCACAGAAGATAAGTGATGGTCCCTAAAAGACCATAACTTCACTAGACTCTCCTCTCTAGCTTCCCTTTGCCTTCGCCTGGCCCTAGCTAAAGAGCTGGGGTATGAGAGCTGGGGAGCTGCAAGGCAGGTGGTTTTGGAGTTGGTGGAGAGGAAGAGAAAGGCGCTCCTGCCCCAGCAGCTCACCCACGGTCACTGGCTCTTCATCTCCCTTGGTGTGCGGTGGGTGTGTGAATCAGGACTTCCCATCCCCATCCTGCCTCAGTGGAAGAGAGGACTGTGCTTCCACCACAGCCACCCAGCTCTTCTGAACCACAGAAACCACAGCGATGTCTCTGCGGACTCCACCGAGGTCTTCCAAGAACCTCCCCTGGCACCACATCAGCAGCGCGTCCGTCTGTTAGTCGTGACAAGTGGTGGTGTTTTCCACCATTTCTTGTGCTGTGTCTGGCACTGCTCTCTCCCAGTGGCTGCACCCGGTGCGAGAAGGGTTGTAGACCRTTACCAATAACCCTCCACCAAACGCTTATCTTCACAGCTATTGCTGAGCTAAGGAAATATTTCCACTGCTTTTTCTGGGGTGATGTTGCTAGTCGTGTGGACACCATTACATTCCCATGTAATACGTACATTGTTACAATGGTAATTACCTTCATGCTTAAAATGCATCCCTTATTTTCTAGCTACAAAGCATTGCACCTGTCCTCTGCTAAAGTTTGACATTGGGCAATGAATGCATGAAGCCATTTTATTCATTGTACCATTGACTTTGCCATATATAACAACATTTTGTGTGTGTGTGAAATTTCTTAGAGCTTACTTCCTATTTTCTTCCAGATCATTGTTAAAAATGGTTGACAGTTTTGAGCTGAGGACAGGTCCTTAGAAGACCCAGCTGTAACATTCTCATTTACTGGTGATTCCTCTTATTGGTGAACCCATCTTTAATCCTCTTGACAACAGTCTTCAGTAATCTTCATTTTTTTATACTGGTGTCTTGTAGCACAAAACCGAGAGAGTTTTAGCAAAGCCACAGAACCTTGTCTGACCTCTACCTATATCTCGTTTAAAAATTTGGCTAATAGCAATGCTCTAAAATTAATATTCATATTATTTTTTATTTGTATCTCAAACCATTTTATTATTCTCATTTAAATAATCATTTCTACTAAATCGAGAGATTTTAATTTATGTGCAAATTAGGTACCTTTCTAAAAAATACACCACTGTAGTTCTAGCTGATGGTATCTTATTTTAGCTAGTGTCCACATTGCTCCATTTGTGGTATGGGGGATTTGGATGGAAAGACCTAGGGATCAAGTTTATTTAATTATAATCCAAATGTTCAGAAAAACATTCTGTCTCTTAAGGAGACTTTACTCATTTTATATCAAAGGATGTTCCTCTTCCTTCTTCGTGCTATCAGATAGGCGAGCACGGTCCTTTTGCAGCTCAGATCTCCCTAACACCATCAGGGTAGGACAGAAACCCCCATCCTGTGTCAGCACCGTGGCCCCCACCCAAGGAGAGGTCCTCCACGCTTGTCCATGCAAGGACCACAGTGGGGACCTGCAGGTGCAGGTAGGCAAGCTGCACTTCTAGTTTGCAAACCTGTCAAGGTAGCGTTCAACTGACAGTTGGACGCTGAAATCCGGTCCTTGAGGGAAGGGTGTAGCAGCTTCTGTCGGAAGAGGCTTTGCCCATCCGGCACAGAGGCACCTTTCTGCACTTCAGAGCTGCACACACCGATAGAGAGCAACAGATGTGCATTGGGGCTCCTGCTCCCACCCGCAAAATAAAAGCAGACGGTGGCTGGGGGCCATTGGGGTGCACTTGGTGTGGGAGGACTGTTGAAGGGCATTTCCCTAGTTCTTCTGTTGCTTGCTCAAATTATATCCCTAAGTGGAGCATGTCCTATGCGCTGGGCAGTCCTGGGAGTCGGGACTGATCCTGGTCGGAGCTGGGACTGAACCAGGCGGCCAGTTTGTGCCGGCTCCGCTGTGCGACAAGCCAGGCTCCTCAGAGGCGAGGGCGGGGTCGCACAGATGCAGGGGCCTTCCTCCCGTTTTGGGTGAGCGTTTCAGGTTTGGAGCTTGCTGCTGGTGATGTGAGGCTGTGAGGACCGGCTGCGGGACAGCTGTGTGCGGAGGAGCTCAGGACAGCTCTGTGGATGCTGGTGGTGGTGCTGGGGTGCATGGCTGTGCCTCTCCCCCCGAAACAGCCCCTTCTCCATGCCTTGCTGCAGGAAGAAACTGAACGAGGATACCAATTTTCACCCCCTTCTTCTCCCCTTTGTATAAATGGTGTGCCCAGATGTGTGCTTGCCTGCAGCGTAAGAGCCAGCAGTGGCATTTCTGCCATTCGTTAAACTGCCAACACTTTTCTTCCCCCTCTCCTATGCAGGGCTTTCATCCACACCCAAAAGAAACCAATGGGCAGCCCCTAGCCCGCTCAGACCATGCATGCACGGTGTTTGGGTAAACTGCCGGTGTCTGAGCAGGGCTAGGAGCAGACGTGGGGTTTGGTGCAGCAACCTCGAGGGGAGCAGGGAGCACCCTGCGTTGCTGGAGCCCAGGCAGGAGACGTGCCCGAGTGAGAGGCTGGTGGTGCCGTGGTGCCCGTCGAAGGGGTGGGCACCCCCGCAGTTCTCACCCATCTCTCTCCTGGGGCTCTGCAGAGTGTCCCCTGACCGCGGCCGCTCAGCTGGAGCTCAGCGCCGAGATGATCAAGGCACTGCGCAACGGGGGAGCGCACCTGGATTTCCGGACGCGGGAGGGAATGACAGCTCTTCACAAGGCCGTCCGGTGCCGCAACCACGCGGCACTGCTGGTGAGTCGGGGGGAGCCACTGCTGGGGGCTCTCCCTCCCCTCTGCCCTGTGCCCCAGCACCGGCTGCATCCTCCCACCCCATCCAGGCTGCTGGCAGGGTTGTGCCCTCCCTGGGCCAAAGCATCTCTCGCATTGCTGTCGGGAAGCACAGCCCATTACAAAAGCGTGGCACTGATAACGTGAGCCTTGGGGGGAAGATGGGGTGAGCACTGCCTGCTGCCATGGCCAGAGCTTTCCCGGACCCTCTGTGGGGCAGGTTTTCCTACTGCGTGGCCGCCTGAAGCTGCAGAGCGAGGCAGGCGCTTCTCTTGCAGACGCTGCTGGACCTGGGTGCCTCCCCGGACTACAAGGACAGCCGGGGGCTGACGCCCCTGTACCATAGTGCCATGGTGGGGGGGGATCCCTACTGCTGCGAGCTCCTGCTGCACGACTACGCCCGGCTCGGCTGTGTGGACGAGAACGGCTGGCAGGAGATCCACCAGGTGGGACGGACGGCGGGATGGGATTCGGCCAGGATGACTGCTGTCCTGCTGCCGATGGAGGGGGTCGTCCCATCCCCTTGGGTGCTGCAGGCAGTGGACGCACTGCTTGGCCAGGGTGGCCAGCACAGGGGGCCAGGCTCCTGTGTGGAGGACTTGCACGTGGTATGCCAGCTCTGGCTCCCATCCCAGGCCAATGCTCAGGCTGTTTTCTTCTGGCCTCGGTCAGTAGTGTCTGGGATCCTCCCCAGATTATGACTGGCTCTTAGGATAGTGCTTTGGGATCTCGGTCCAACCCCTGAGGCATCCTGGTTCCAAACCACAGTTACACCTGTCCCTGTTTTACACATTGACAAGTGGATTTGGCGTAGAGAAGACATGGGCTAGGGGTTAGGGGACCTGAGACGGCTTTGTGCTTCAAGACCAAGACCCTTTGGGAGAAGGGAGGATGTGCTGGCTCTGCCTAGGATCCCCTTGTCTTGGATCACCAGGAGGGCACGTTGTCTTTGGGCCTGTGGCCTCCTGAAGCACCCAGCTGTCAGCCCCCTGTAAGGTGGACGAGTACTGGTACAGCTAAGGATGAGAATGAAAAAACAAAAGATGTGTGTTTGTGATCTCAATTTACTGGATATGACTGTCCTCCTTCCTGCCTCCATCCTACATTGCCTTGGCAGATCTTTGAAGACTGCTGGTCCCAGGATGGACCAAATGTAGAGGAAAATACCACACCAGTTAACTAGAGATATGGGGCCAATGTCCTCCTCTTTGCCTGCTTGTGCTTCAGGGCTTCTTTTCACCAGATAATTATAATGAGATAGCAAACAGTCTGGAGGAGGCCCTGGTACCAGTATGATGGTGATCCAAAATTTGCAATTGATCTAGAGGTAATTTGTCCGATAAGTATTCAGGTGTGTATAGCTGTAAGGAGCAGCGGTGTGTCTGCGTGCATGTTAACGGGACTTTCCAGGTTACAGGTCCAGCCTGATTCAACTTTTCTAGAATGGATGAATCCAGCAGAGGATGTCATGGGATTTATCGTCTTCCTGCTGCTCCCTGATTTTCTATTTCTTTTTTTCTGTTTTGCATTTCGAGCAGGCATGTCGCTATGGCCATGTTCAGCACCTGGAGCATCTTCTCTTCTACGGAGCTGATATGACTGCACAGAATGCCTCAGGAAACACTGCTCTTCATATTTGTGCTCTTTATAACCAGGTACATCTGTGTGATTTGGGGCGTGAGAACAATGAAGATGGGGCACCAGCCTGCCTGAGATAGAGAGAGCACAAAATTGGGCTGGGGCACCTTCTCATTGTTATTACTGTTCCCAGACCCAGAAAAGTTCTTCTGAATTGTATCCACACTCTGTCCTGGGATGAGGCTGTTTCTGTTTGTAGCACCAGCCTGATTTTGGATTTCTCAAGAGGCAGGTGGCCAGAGACGAGTCCATGGTTTAATCTGTTCCCGTTCCCAAGATGTTTTTGATGATTTACTGCCTAACATGTTCTGTAATCTTTCCTCTGGTTCCTATTCCTACCTCACAGCAAGCCCCCATTACTGGTTGGGAGGGAGCAGTTTGCCTGGGTGGAGAGTGCTAATTTGGCCCAGGTGCTCACATTTAATTTGAGGCAGGCACGTGCCCCAAATGGGGCTTGTTGGGTACATCCTGTGGCTTTCACCCTGCTCTGGGGAAGGCATGTGGGTTGGAGTCCTGTCCTTTTCACAAATGGCCCTAAATTCTTACTGCTAATCTCTGAATTTTGAAGAAGACGGTTCAGGCAACATAGGGCACCATTTCTGGTTTATTTTCTGTGTGGTCACTAACCTCAATTCAGAAGAAATCGAGGGTGGTGGAAGAGCCCTCTCTGATCTTATACACCCACTGTTCTCTTTCTGAGATGTGGAGGTCAGTATCTAAGGATTTCTCCTGTAGGTTTTTTTCCTTCCTAGAGATTTTTGTACATTGTATTATGTGTTTTTTTTATTATAAAGGGAATTTTCAGTTTCTGAGGTGTCCATGCTTTAAAAATTGAACACTGTTATGTTTTGCCATAGGCAGTGGTATGTGGAGGCTGATCTGTGGCTTGTTAGGTGGTAGGTGCATTCTGCACATCGAGGACTCTTGTACTCAGGTGCCTGTCCACTGGGGTGGGTGGGTAGAGTGGCATTAAAGAGTACAGGGGCTCATAAATGTGTCGAATTAACATCATTTAGAAGTACAGAACATTCAAAACAGAAACAATAAAAGGCTTTAGGAAATAGCAATATCTGGGAACGTGAGGTGGCCCCTGCGCCCATAGCTGTGCTCTTGGGCTGACGTTTGGACACGGCCATGGTGCCAGCGCCCCAGAGCTGCACACAGGTGGGTGGACTTGGTCAGCTTGGGGTTGGGGTGACTAGTTTGTAGGGGTTGAGCATCCTTCCTTGCTCTTGCCAAAGGAGGCTTTCTGTGTGCAATGAAACCACGTGGTTTGCTGCTTTGTTGTCACCAGTCTGCAGTGCTAATTGTTCTGTTCCCCTTTCCCCCTTGCTTGCTTTCACAGGAGAGCTGTGCTCGGGTTCTCCTCTTCCGCGGTGCGAGCAAAGAGATTCGCAACTACAACAGCCAGACAGCGTTCCAGGTGAGGCAGCGAGCTCCGGGCCCCGTTCCTCCCACAGAGCCCCTTGTGGCCCCCGATGAGGGTAGCCTCTGCAACGTGTGTTGGGCACACATGGGGTAAAGCTTACTGGAACAAAACCATTGATTCAGGATGTCTATTCTGACACTGGCTTAATTGCTGGAGCAGGAGGGAGGAAATAGAACGCGTGGTACACGTTGAAAGCACTGTGAAGGTGGKATCTTACAGTGGGAGACTGAAAGAGCTTGGCTCATCTGGTCATGTGTAATGGAGGTGGACAGGAGAAGTTATTGCTGTCTGTAGAAATGTTGCAGTAAATGTTAGAGAAGGAGCGGAATCCTTAGAAATAAAGGACAGTGTTGCCACAGAAATGAATGCACCTAAACTTGCTGTTAATAAACTTAAACTGGAAGTTAGAAGACCTCTAGCCACAAGAGGAGTGAAACTCTGGAATAGCTTTCTAGTAAATATGCTGGGTAACACAGGTTGAAAAGGGAAACTCAGTCATTTTGCAGTGTGACTCCTTCCATAAGTTTGCAAATTGTGGGAAGTGACTGCCTGCGGGCTGTAGTTTGATGCAGGAGGTCTCTTCCCATCCAAGGTCTGCTTTGCCCTTCTTTTTTAAAGTTCTTGAACTTGGAATAGCCGTTCTGTCTTTGCTCTTACTGAAGCACAGTCATTTGCCTGAGGACCTTTCAGAAATGTTGTGACTCAATGTCCAGCTAATACTAATCTTCAGGTGTCCCTTGAGAGCAGAGTGTCTGTCAACGTCTTACTCATATACCAGCTTGGGTGGCAGCAGATGAGCTTGCTAATTATTAGCCCTTTAGAAATGCTTCTTCTCGCTTCTCCTTCAATGTTGTTTATAGCGGCTTTAGGCCACAGAGTCTCAAGTGTGACCATGATTATGTCATACGGTCCCTGTGAACATCATGCATGGCCCCTGTGAGAAAGAAGCCTTATTACAGACACAATCGCTTTCATTGCATGTATGCAACTGCAGCTGCTGTTGGAGCGGTAGCACATTCTGGGGGAGGTGGGCAGGGAATTGCTGGACAGATGCTCTGCACGTGCTGGAAATCTGCCATGCTGGGTCATGCTGCACCAGCGTTGCCTCCCATGCAGAAGAAGTGGGTATGTCTAGTGAGCCTTGTGTGTCCCGAGGAACTAACTTTACTGAAAAGGCACCAAATCCCTGTGCAGTGTGTGTGCTGGAGTACACTGGGGAGCCAAAGTGCCCTCTGACCTGCCCGACCGCTCACTGGCAGCCACGGTGAACTGGCTGTGGTTCTCCCTGAACCCCCTGCCACAAGCTGCTGCAACGGTGCTCTGTTCTGCATGAGGATATTTCATTTAAATTTTAAGTATATTTTAATGCAAATTAAGCATACTGTCCTAAAAAGAGTACGCAGAACTTGTGTGTGTACTTGCCATGATTGTATATAGGAATTAGGCAGCCATGCGGAGATAATAAGTTATGAATCACTTGTGTGTATGGTGTGAGGACCTAAAAACACTTATGTAGTTTCAGGAAATGAATACATAGCTTATAGTCTTGTTTAAAAGTAATTTCTTTATTAAGACTGAGACCATGTTCCTTGCAAGCTGTGTTACATGTTGGCTTGGATGCTGAGAGGAAAAAGGGCCTTGAAGGTCAAATTGAGCATCCTTATAGGCGGTCTGGTGTATTGTCATGTGCAGGAACTTGAGATTTACGCCATGCAATTAATTCACCTATTAAGTGATGGTTGTCTGGTCATAGCTGGTGGAGTCCATAGCTGGCAGTGTCATTTGTGTGACGAAGCGTGGGTACCTGTCTGCAGAGAAGGGGAGGCTTGTCCTCCCCTCCATGATGGCCTGGGGAGCACAGGCTGACTGGCTCCGGTGCGGTGCTCATGCACACGAGCACGAGTGCCACCGCAGCTATTCAGAGTGACTGGTGTGACCTTGCTAACCACAGCAAATGCTGAAGGATGCCTGAACTCAGCCCTTGGTGGGCAGCCCTGTTCTTGGTGAATCCACCTTAGCTCAGACCTTCCTCTGTCTGCTCTGTGTTACCTCCCACCTTGGGAGGTGGGTTGTGAAAGGGCTTGATGTGGCAAGGTCTGCTTTGCTCAGACAGCTGCTCCCTGGGGAGCTTTGCTGTGGGCACTGAGGATAGTCCCATCTGACTGCTCTCTGATTTGATGTAAAAATATTTATTTCCAAGGAAGGGCTTCTTGCAGGAAACTGCTGCCTCCTTTTTGAGATGAGCTGGTTAACGGGGGAGGTCCCGGACGACTGGAGGCTTGCCAATGTGATACCCATTGTTGTGGTTTAACCCGGCAGGCAGTCAAACACCACACAGCCGCTCGCTCACTCCCCCCTCCCCTCAGTGGGATGGGGGAGAGAATCGAAAAAAAA
>JAYKAV010000384.1:45624-112315 GCA_035582835.1 Phoebastria nigripes | reverse complement strand
GTGTGGATCAGTCCATGGCAAATGGTCGGGCTGTGCTTCCACCCCTGGGGCAGTCGATTCCAGGTGTACTGGATGCCCCTCCAAGGGAAAGCAAACTGTGGCCTGCACTCTGCTGCCAAAGGGATTGAGAAAAAAGCATTAGCGATATCAATGGTGGCATACCACTTGGCTGCCTTTGACTCCAGTTCATATTGAAGTTCTAGCATGTCYGGCACGGCAGCACTCAGCGGTGGTGTGACTTCGTTCAGGCCACAATGGTCTATGGTTAGTCTCCACTCTCCATTAGACTTTTGCACTGGCCATATGGGACTGTTAAAAGGTGAGCAAGTCTTGCTGATCACTCCTTGGCTCTCCAGTCGACAAATCAGCCTATGAATAGGAATCAGGGCATCTCGGTTGGTGCGATATTGCCGCTGGTGCACGATTGTGGTAGCGATCGGCACCTGTTGTTCCTCAACCCTCAGCAATCCCACAACAGAAGGGTCCTCCGAGAGACTGGGCAAGGTGGACAGCTGTTTAATTTCCTCTGTCTCCAAGGCAGCTATACCAAAAGCCCACCCGGTACCCTTTTGGGTCCTTGAAATACCCTCTCCTGAGGCAGTCTATGCCAAGGATGCACAGAGCCTCTGGGCCAGTCACAATGATGGGGTGCGTTTGCCACTCATTCCCGGTTAGGCTCACTTCAGCCTCCAATACAGTCAGCTCTTGGGATCCCCCTGTCACTGCAGAAATACAGATGGGTTCTGCCCCCCTTCATAGCTTGATGGCATCAGGGTATACTGTGCACCGGTGTCTACTAGAGCCTTATACTCCTGTGGATCTGATGTGCCAGGCCATCGAAWYCACACAGTCCAGTAAASCCGGTTGTCCCTTTCCTCCACCTGGCTGGAGGCAGGGCCCCTCTAGTCCTGGTCATAGTACTTGTTACTCACTTCTTGTAGATGCGAATCAAAAGTCCCTTTATTAAGATCAGAAGTGGAATCAGCCCTTCTGCGCTGTCCAGGGAACTGCTCACTGGAAACTGGAGCAGCAGTTTTCCTGGAAGAACCCCCTTTTGTGATTGTTTTTCCTTGCAACTCGTGTACCTGTGCCTCTAGGGTCGAGGTAGATTTTCCATCCCACTTCCTCATGTCCTCTCCATGGTCATGCAGGTAAAACCACAGGGTGCCCTGGGGTGTGTATCCACTATATCTTCTCACTTGAGCAGAGTGACGCTTACTCCTAATGGCTGAGATACTAGTCCGTACAGGTGGGGAGTAGGACATATCTTCTTTGAGTTGCTGGAACTCCCGAGACAGGTTTTCAGAGAGTTTCTCCACAGCAGAGACACAGGCTCGTAGGGAGGAAGAGAGACTTTCTTCATACAGCCAATTCATCCACCGTTTGTTCCTCTCCATCTTTCCAGGTCATTATTGCCAATAAGTTTGCATATGATGCTGGTGTGCTCCGTACCAACTTCCGCCACATGGGTCGGGTGCATTTGACTTCATCTAGATCTTTGGGTAATTGCTCATTGTTCCGGTCATCATAAATCACCTCCAGCATGGCTAATTCCCTCAGGTAATGGATACCTCTCTCCATGGTGGTCCACTTGCCTGGGTGACATATAACATCTTCCTTGAAGGGATACCTTTCTTCACGCCTGACAGGAGTCGCCTCCAGAGGCTGAGGGCTTGTGCCTCTTTTCCAATCACGTTGTCAATGCCCCCTTCCCTAGAAAAGGATCCCAGCTGCTTGGCTTCCCTACCCTCTAATTCCAGGCCACTGGCCCCGTTATCCCAGCATCAGAGCAGCCGGGAGACAATGTGCTTGCCTGGATGACGACTGTAATCTTTTCGCACATCTCGCAGCTCACTCAGGGATAGGGATCGGGTTACCACCTCATATATGGCTTCTTCCTTTTCCTCCTCCTGTTGTCGTGATGGCCCTGGTTCATCTTCATCCCTTACTAAATGAGCTGATTTTCTTGTGTATTTCTTCTTCTGTATAGGGGCGACTGATACCGGCACAGGTTGGTTCTCTGGTTCAGCCGCGGTGACTGTCGCTGGGGTTTGAGTAGCTGCAGTACCTGTGCAGGGGTTGGAGTACCTGCAGTGCCTGTCATTATCTCAGCCCTTCGTGCCCCATGTTGGGCGCCAAAAAGGACTGTTGTGGTTTAACCTGGCAGGCAGCCAAACACCACACAGCCGCTCACTCACTCCACACCCCCCCCACAGTGGGATGGGGGAGAGAATTGGAAAAAAAAAAAGTAAAATTTGTGGATTGAGATAAAGACAATTTAATAGAACAGAAAAGGAAGGGAAAATAATAATAATAATAATAATGGTAGAATATATAAAATGAGTGATGCACAATGCAATTGCTCACCACCCCCCCACCGATACCCAAGCAGCGATCGCTACTTCCTGGACCACGCCTCCTATTTATATACTGAGCATGATGTCATATGGTATGGAATACGCCATTGGCCAGTTGGGTTAGCTGTCCCAGCTATGCTCCCTCCCAGCTTCTTGTGCACCTGGCAGAGCATGGGAAGCTGAAAAGTCCTTGACTAGCAGACTACTTAACAACAACTAAAAACATCAGTGTCTTATCAACATTCTTCTCATACTAAAACCAAAACACAGCACTAGCAAGAAATTTAACTCTATCCCAGCCGAAACCAGGACAAGGGTGAATTTCCTCTCCTATAAAGATGTGATTTAAAAGTATTGAGTCAGTTGGATTCATTCCCTCTGGGCAGGATCTTGGAGGAACTCTGCCTTTTAAACACACTTTACATACATAAGGCACTCATACGTAATACATATTGATGTCAGAGTGCATCCAGTTCAATAAAAGAGAGCGAGGCAGCTTAATAACATAATAAATGTTCAGTAAAGAACATAGGGAACAACAGAGAATGGTAGGCTCATCTACACTTAGAAAACTGCTGCAGGAAAATGCAGTAACAATGATTGTTTTAGCTCACTTCCAAACTTCTGTCACAGCCTTCCCCGATAATTCAAGTATCCCACTTCAACGAGTTCGCAAAATAATTAGCTTGTTCAGATGTAGAAATAAGACCATCCAGACTGAACTGCTCTGACTAGAAGAAATTTAACTGGCTTTGACCTTCAGTACTGCATTCTGACCATCTGCCTGATCATTGCTTTAAAGACAATATAAACTGTTTTCAAATAAGGCTCTGTATGGTATCAATGTTCTCGTCTTACATACACGCACAATACAAAAATGGAACAAAGCCTTAACTGAACTCTGAAATATGGATGCTAGTGGTACTCCTTCCACATGTCAGCTTTTGTCTCCGCAATTCTTTGGCACTATTACATCTGACAACATAAAATGTGATATTTCAATCAGAACAGTAATTCCATTTGGCTATATTGGCCATGTACTGCCTATATAAACACCAAAATTCAAAGTCTGGATACAGAACAGCCATGAACCACTTTTTTTTTTTTTTYTTCCCCTACTTATAAAGCTATATTTACTGACAAAAATGTTGCAGATATTATAATTCAAATTCACATGCTCAGGTGTGGTGCAGCTTGCTGCAGTTTATTGGAAGGACTGCAGATGATAAACGTTTGCAGGAGCGCAGCACAATGTATGACAACGGTGGCAGAGTTAAACAGCCTATGTGAAGCATAGGATGCTACAGAGAACACAAGCCAATGCAGAAATAATCCTATTTATTGCAGAACACTGTTTTGTAATCTGTGGTGTTTCTAGAGCTGTATTACCTTGGTGTCCAAATGTTTGGTGTCTCATACTGGGTTACACTGCAGGAGGCCAGCGCAGGAGAGCGTACAGCACAGACACAGTGCAGCAAACCCCGTCACAGCATGGGAGACAGGGGAACAATGCACAGATCTACCTTATATAGCAAATAAATATCACACTATCTCCTTTGTAATCCTGACTATACGGAACCTGAATTATGAGGTAAGTTTTTATTCTACAAAATAATTTTTCAGGGTATATTAAAATGTAACACACAATTGCTGCCATAGTAATATGCTGATTCCTAAATCTCCTTCCTAAAATGAGCTTCTCAGCCACAGTTCAACATCTGAAATGTCCCTTCACATTCTTCATAAAGGCCTCTCAGATCTCAAATGTAATTGAAATTAGCCAAATAGGTAAAACTCCTAACTAAATGTCCCAATGTGGTTTTTTTTCCCCAGGAAAATGTAGACATGCTTTCTTTTTATGTTATTTGGCAGGAAATAACATACTCTGTTTTATTAGATGATATAACAAAAAAGGAAGAAATACAATTTTATTGGGCTTATACTATAGGCCACCCATATATTTAGTAACAAGGCACAAAACCAGCATGTAGATATCAAGACCGTCCATCAATGTTAACAATTGCTAAGATGTCCAGTAATTTTTGGGATATGTTTCAGTGTATTTCTGAATCTCCCTGTTAAAGCAGTGACTATAAGATGGGAGATGAGATTACAGCTCTGAAACAGTAGTTGGGAAATCAAAGCAATCAAGGATAAGTCCTTGAAAAAGTTTTCACAAATAGAGAAACCAATAGTGAAAAAAGGAAATATCCAAGTTCACCCCAAACATATGTGGAAGAGAGACAAAAAACAACCCAGTGGCATGAACAGAAATTATAGGGTAAAAAGAATTGAGTAGAAAATATATAGCATAAGCCTGGATTTTTAGGTTTGGAATTCTCAGTACTCTTATTCATTGTTAAAATAACTTTGATTCTATAATTTAGCAAATAATTATTTAATGAGTTTTCATATCTAAAAAAAACCTTATGAGTAAGGATTTTCTTTTTCTTGAGGTACACTAAGTCTTGAAACAAAGGACAACAAGATGTACTGAAGTTACAGTAACACTGATTTATAAATCAGGTTGGAGTTAACCCAAGATATCCTTTGACCCTAGCAGTATTTGGGGTTCTGTCAGTAATTACTTAACTGCTGAGTACAGTGTTGCCCTTAAGACAGTGCAACAAAATGAAAAATGCATCCTAAAATTCTTCTAGTACTGACATTCTGATAAAACAAAAAGGTCACCTGTCCTAGCAAGTCCAAGGGCAGGAACCGTTTGGGTCATGTTACCCATGAACTTCACCAACAAGATGATGACACTGATGTCATAGGATGCTAAATGGGCAACCTGCAGTACCGATAGTTTTCTATGGGCATTCTCTCCTTTCTCAAAATAGGACATGTTTTCTGACCCAAGTCACAGATTTAGTCCTAGAGACATGCTTGCTGGCTTTGCAGTTTCATTCAACATGCAGCTAAGGACTAAGGACCAGGGAAAGTACTGAAATATAATATGTATGGGGAGTGCCATGGCTGTCTATAGCTTTGGAATGAGAGACAACAGTCCCTAATTTGTGAGGCTGGGCAATTAATTAGCACTCTAGGTGTCAGTAAAACAATTAGCTGGATCAAAGAAACACAGCTGATGAATGCTTCCCCTTGGACTAACTTAGCTTTCAGTTGAGTATACTCCTTAATAAAGCTGCCACAGACTTGGTCATAAAAATGCTAAAGATCCTTTTGAACTGCTTCATACACATTATAAATACTTAAATTAACATGTCAGGATCTGGCACTCTCATACACTATAATTAAACTCATTGTTTCAAAAGAAATGCTGTGTATACAACAAGTCCTTGTTTTTAGCGCTATATGCTCCACAGTGCTCTACGCTACGATGAC
Source organism: Phoebastria nigripes (assembly GCA_035582835.1). Classification (NCBI taxonomy): domain Eukaryota; kingdom Metazoa; phylum Chordata; class Aves; order Procellariiformes; family Diomedeidae; genus Phoebastria; species Phoebastria nigripes. Next base: position 106,610 of record JAYKAV010000384.1, on the reverse strand, counting down.
ATTAGCACCTAGGCAGATTTTTAACATCAATGAAAAATGATTTGTCTTTTTAATTTGAAGCCAACAATGATTAAGGCCCCGATAATTAATGTGGTCCTGGGTCAATACTGGAATTAATTCAGTTACACTCTACACAGACCAAGTTTTCAAATCAGCTGCCTAACAATTCTCAGTGATACCAGGAGAAGACAAGACAGCTGCGTTCATGGGAAAAAAGACCTTCTTGTATAAGCCTTGTGTCCCACCCAGGCAGAGCTCATTTTGAATGCACAAAAGCTTATATTAGTTTTTTCTAACAGTTTCCAGAAGGTTAAGAATATTATGGCTCTTTGTTCTTGCAACTACAGACTCATTTCCCTGTCCCCATTTGCTTTCAGAAGTCCAAGAGTTGGAAACCATTCTGTCCTGCTCTGGAAAATGGCAGCTTTTAATTCTATCTCTTCATGTTTCAAAGCAGGAAGTATTTTTGCTTCCCACCACTACATTTTCTATTTAAAAAAAAAAAAAAAAGTCATATTAAAAATGCATCAAAGTAAGAGATTTATCTAAGGACAAAATAAAGAGTCTGGGAAAGTCAGATTTGTCTAATTACATTAAACCAGAAGGGCAGAATGTCTTTTCTGTGGCTACACACAAAACTAATATGCTGAAAAGTTGAAGCTCAGGACCTATTTTTAGCAAGACTAAATTTGCAATTTGAATGAATGAAAACCATTGTAATAATTTGTTTTAAGATAGTTTGAATATAAGCTAAGTTTTTAAAGTTAGAGGCTCTGATACTGTAAATAAAAATGCTGCACAGAGTAAGGATGAACTCACACTTACCTCAGTTTGAAGTTCTTCCAGGTACCTTAAGAAAAGTAGGGGAGCTGCTGGTACAGTGCACGCACAGCTTCTCTAGCCTTAAGCGGTGCCAGGTGAGGACAGGATGGGCACAAGAGCTCCAGRGAAATTCTTCTCTTTCTCAGCTTCCCGTGGCAGATAACAACAAGATGGAGTGTTCTTCAGGAGGGACAAAAAAGCCAACCTATTTTATTAATAATAAGGGTAATAACCTCAGGCACTGGTGCTGGTTATACTGTCTTTCATCAGAATGACATTGGAGTAGATATTGGAGTGAGTGCAGTTTAACTCCATCCTTTAAGTTCTCTAGTACAGGCCTGTAATACACACTCTGTGAAAAAATGCCAAAAATCACCAGGTAAAAACTTAGTGATGTATCGCCCTCTGTTGTTAAATCTGTGATACTGTATTTTAAGTTAAACAGAAAGGAAGCTTTAATCACTGGTCTCTTCCCTCGCTTTCTTGCTACCACAGAGTAAAGCTGCAGGTGCTGGACACGGAGACCTGCATCTAGGACATAAGATCATTAAATAAATTTAAAAAAACCAGCAGCCTTCCTCAGAACGGCTTTGCTGTGACCCCCATAACCTGTGAACAACCCTTTTCTGTGCAGTGTGACTGTCTGTCCCTGGGAATATCAGCTTTAAACTGTCCTCCAGCTCAATGAATTCAAGTGTTCTTCAAAGACAATAACCAAGGCTCTGTAGCTTTTCTCCCAAATACCAGTCACTGCTGGTGATGCATATATTTATCATTACTCTTTGCTCCTTATTTTTGTGTCAGCTTATACTTCATATAAACATTCCTAATTTTGCCAGTTAAGAAAGTGATCTAAGCAGGAGTTGAGCCAATTAGCAATCACAGCTGCTGATGGTGCTCTGATCACAACGATCTGAAGTCAGCCTTGTCCTATGTCCTAATTCACTGTGGACAGGCATTTTGGTTAAAACCAGACCATGGTTACTGCAGATGTATTCCGAATTATGCCACAGACCTTCCCTTCCCCAGTGATTGTTGCATTTCAGTGCATGAGCTTTTTTGATAACAAAATAGGAATAAAACCAAAGTCTGAGTTCTAAGAACAGAGTGTTCTCATGATCATTAATAATTAACATCTGTGAGATACTTGATAGAGAAAAATGAAAACATAAATGAAGAGTGGTTACCCTTTTTCAGGACTTGGCCTGAAAATTATGTAGTAATTCTTAAATGGAAGATCTGATTTGTTTAGTGTGTGTTCTTTATATATCAGTGTTGTAATTGGCTTACAGTGCTACTAGGTGAATTTTTTATTTTATTTTATTTTGTGCAGTTCATTTAAAATAATTCTGTATGTCTAACTAAAGTCCACTAAAATAAGCTGTAACCCTATGTCTTACCTGACAGGATAAGCTGGGATGTCTCAGGATCACCTGAAATAGAGTTGTATTACGCTGTACATGCCATGCATGTGTATTGTACTATTAGCCATAGATATATCTGGAGTCTCTCCACTAACCAAAAGTATTTCAGATTTACAGTCAAATGTGGGAAACAAGCATGTGCTCACTGTTCCCATTTCTAAAGCATGAGAATGCCCAGGACAGTGTAAGCTAATTTTTGGGTTTTATCTGAGAGTGTCCTGCAGCAACAGCTGTAACATGGACAGAGTTCCCCTGAGAACTGAAGAAACATCACTTCCTTAAAATTATGAAACTGCCTTTGAATGCAATAGCTACCAACCTGAGGTGGCATTTAACTATTAGTCCAAACATAAAAAGTTTTATCAGCTGACCACAATATCAGGCATTTTTTCTATGAAATTCTACAAAATTAGAGGAGTACTCTAAGCAGCAGTCAAACTTTATGTAAACATTTGAACTCTGCCCTCTACAACATCCAGTTTTCAGATCGGAACGAAAGCAGGTTGCTGAGGATGTACAGTGAATGTCCCTGGGAAACTGAGAGCTAGTTTTTCAAAATTCTTTAATCCTGGGGAGGAAAATGAAATTATGGTGCCTGATTGACCATGAGGTCATCTAAAGGCTGCTCAACCTGCCAGGAAATCATTTGTGTTATTTGTCTCTCTCCAAATGGTTGTATAATTTCACCATATTTTTCTCTTTGTAACAAAGCATGACAAAGAGGGATCTGGGCAATCCTCATTAAAGACTTTCTTGTTTGTTTGTCATCCATTACTATTACTCAGAGCCAAAATCTAGACACCGAAGTAAGTTTTGCTGTCTTCCATCATATTATATAAAAATCCCATCATTTTGTGGACACCAAATACTTCAAAATATACAAATACTTTAATACATACAGTCTTCATAGTCCATTAAATATAATTAATTCCATGGTCTTTAAAATACTCTATCACTGTATTAACTGTAAGAAAAAGGTTTGCACTGGTATTTATATAGTATTGATTTGATCTGGCCTATGCAAAACCTTTCAGTATACTGCAGGGATTATACTGAAAAGCAGCAATTCTACTAGAATCCAGAGCATTTTGGTTTAGATCCAAATGAAGAAAAGATACTGTCAGAAGATTATGAAGTGAGAGTGATTAAAGCTGCAGGAGTCAGCAACACTGTGGTGTAGCACATACAGAGAGACTACGTTGGCTTCCTATTTAGATGCACTTATTCCAAGTCCAGTGCATCCTGCTGTAGAATACTGAAATGCTTTGAGACAATACAGCATCCCACAATATGTGTCCAACAGGAACAAGGAATTGTGGTGCAGCTTGACCACAGCAACCRATGTCTTTTTTTTACACTTTGATCCCCAGGAAGCTGAGTTAGATGATAAGAAGATCTATTGCTTTTTGCTTTGAAGTGTTAAATCCATCTTTTCCTGTATCTCCAGCTGGTATCAAACTTATCAAGTGGAGACAATCAGACTGGTTTAGCTGATATCTCACAGCTGTGACTACTCTCCTTCATGAACTGTTAACTCATACTGTCATACAGCATGAATTCTATTTCTCAATGAAATCTTCAGAAGAGAAGGGAGACCTTATTGCAGCCTTTCAGTACTTACAGGGGGCTTATAAGAAAGATGGGGACAAACTTATTAGCAGGGCCTGTTGCGACAGGACTAGATTTAGACTAGATATAAGGAAGAAATTTTTTACAATGGTTGCCCAGAGAGGTGGTAGGTGCCCTATCCCTGGAAACATTCAAGGTCAGGTTGGACAGGGCTCTGAGCAACCTGATCTAGTTGAAGATGTCCCTGCCCATGGCAGGGGGTTGGACTAGATGACCTTTAAAGGTCCCTTCCAATCCAAACTATTCTATGATTCTGTAAGAAAGATTTATAGCTTTGCAGAAAAGCAGTACAGAGCCCTCAAATGTGCTTGAAAGAAAAATGCAAACCCAGCATTCTGATGGTTTGGACTTTTAACCATGTGCATGGATTGTTTTGTAGTACAGTGCATAGAAAGAGGCAATACATTAACACCAACCCCACGATAAAGAGGTTCTAGTGATTGTGGGTAGAGATTAACTTTGACATACCAAGATGGGAATTGATCAGTGAGAAATAAATATATATATACACACACACGCATATATATTTTAAATATATATAATATATATAGTGCATATATATAGTGTATTGTATATGTATGTATAATACATGTATTTTGTATAAAAAAGCTTCACATTCAAGTATAGATACATATTAAAATATAAAGAGAGGAGGACCTTTTGAAGTTAACATTAAACAGAGAATCTATTGTAAGCAGAATTCTTTTTAAGATCATCAAGACATGTTTTCCCTAATTTCAAAATGCCGTCAATTCAGACGCTTAGTGTTCCACTGATTACTGAGAAACACAACACAATGAAAAGTGAGAAAAAGGGAAAAAAGTTATAATGGAAAGTTAGATATAGTGTCAAATACATCAATATATACATAAATCCTTTACTTAAGATATCCCCTGCTTGGAGGGAACAAAAATGATTTTTTAATTTGAATTCATAATATGGTCCCTCAGTTGTTGTGGGGTTTTTGTAATCAAATCACCATAGCCAAAGGAAAAAGAAATTTGAATGATCAGAAGAAGAAGGGTTGAAAATCAACCCTAAAAGGTAGTTCACAAACCCTGATATGAAATATGGCTCATACAGCCTTGTTCTGCACCTAAAATATGAAGTGTATCATGAGTAGAAAGAATATTGGATGGAAATTCTGAACTTCTATTAGCCCTGGACTGATTCAATGTCTAAACAGAAATTCTCTCTCTTGAAATCCCAGTGGCCTTCATCTTTAGGCTGTTGAAATTATGATCACAAAATCAGTGAGTAAATCACCCTGATTTTTTACAAAYGTAGACAATGAAAATACTAAGTGTATCTAACTCTGTAAATTTACAAGTCGTCATTTTTGCTTGACAATACAGTACAATTTCAGAACTGTAATCAGAGGTTTATGCAAAGAAGGCATGGCAAAATACAGCCACAGTCAATAGGATGATGCCATTGATATTCACAACATTTCTCCAAAGTGGCACTTCGCTTGTGTCAGTCAGTTTTTTCTTCAGTGCTTCCTCTTCCTCCTTGCTCAGTTTGGGTCCTTTTTGTTGATCTAAGCCACAGAACCAGTTGTACGCTTTCTTAAAGCATCCTGGTTCTTCTTCGCTTTCCTCGTTAACTGGAAGGAATAACACACTGGTCATGAAATGTAAGCATGAACCACTGCATGCACTAGAAGATCTCCGTGACTGTGGACATTCCTATATTTAATACAGCACTTCTGATTTATGGCCATAGTTACATGGAAACATTTTAGTACAAGGCAGTACAAGAATCAAGTTAATATTGTGTTTTCACAGCTCACTTGGAAAAAGAGTGATTTTCTACATGTTACAGAAGACACTTGCGCCTTTTGCAGCCTAGAGACTTGGTCTGGTATTGGAGAAGCAAACCATGCTGTAAAGCTTAAACTCCATTTTTTCAATACTTTCTACACTTTTAATTAAAAGACAAATAAAGGAATTTAAGGATACTTACGAAAAGGAACTTGGCAGCAGAAGCAGAAACCCAACAAAGAGAGCAGGTGGTTTTGCCCAGATGGATGTCTGGCAATTCGCTTTCATGGTGCCTTGCACCACATCCTTGCTCCTTCAATCCTGGCTACTACCCACTATTTCCAAGTGAATTCTTGTTGTTTCATTCCAAATGCTAGAGTCACACACAGTTCTGTCAATGCACACCACCTCTGACCTAAAGCATCTCCATTGTTTTAGTCCTAGAACTGCCACCTAGCTACCTAGAGAACATGATTTTCTCCCTTCAAATCCACTTCACTTCTGATTTACACTGAGCTTGATAGATTGGTAAAAGGCAGCTTACTAGCCATTTAAATATGTGGGGTTTGAGGTTTTGTTGTTGGGGGGGAGGGAGTGTGTCTTTGAATATCAAGCATGTTAATGTTTCTTCAGGAATGAAATAGGGATACTCAAATATATTGATAGAATCTATAGATATTCAACAGTTACCTGATTCCTCATCTTTTTCATCAGCTTTGTCCCACTCCTCATCTGCATCAAGATCAATACGTTCTTCTTTGCTGTTCCGCAAAGACCAGCACAAGCGGTAAAGCTGCCGTGAAACAAAATGAGTTTATAAATCTACAGCTTTACTACACAGAGACAAATCAGTCTGGCCAGCACATGAACAAGCTCTAAGACCATGGCATCCCAAGTGCCTGTTAAGTCAATGTTTAAGACTATTAGGAGTCACTGAAGATTTGTGACAGATAAATGAAGACTATTTCCTTTGCTTTCTTACAAGGACTATATGATGTGGGTAGCTGAAATTTCAGGAGGTAATATACTAAGTACCAGTGTTTAGTGGTTTCATTGAGTTCCATTTCTTGAGGAGCAGGACTGCAATAATACTCACATGTACATCAGGAATGGGCTTAGTCATGAAGGAGACTGCCAGGATGACGATGGCGGAAACCCCAAAAAGAATCATTGCAAAGTAAAGGTAGTGAATCCCACAGATGATGAATGGGCAGTTGGAAGGGGTCACACAGTTGCCGGTTCCATAGGCAAACTCTGCAATCATTCTACTGAGTCCAGCTAGCAGCCCAACCATCAGGCCCCAGAAGGCACCCTGCAGACAAAGTGACAGAAGTTACCAAAATGAGTAATTTCAGGCATGGAAATAAGCTCTAAGCTCTGAATAGTTGCTAGAGGAAACATGGAGGTAGTTATGTGTTACATTGGCTTTGGCACATGGGTTTTAATGCAGRTACTTTCAGTGACCGTATTTACAGCTCAGTGTATTGATACAACTGAAAGGGGCAATGACCAGCAGCTCAGAGAAGGAATACAGAGAACACCTTATCCAGCTCATTTCTCAAAGTTCATCCATCTCTACACAATGGTCTCCTTATACAGGGCAGGCTCTAGCCACAGACTACACATATCAAGGGTTGTTCTCATATCTTTTTATCTTTGAGGGCTAAATCCCTGACCATTCTAGCATGATGGAACCAGCTAGCAAGTGTGTGTCATTCCTCCTGAAATACGTGTCCAGTTTATTTTCTAATGACCTTGTTAGTAATTAGTTAAAAGTTAATTCTCAACACATTCGGTGGATGTTTTACTGCTAGGTTTATATTACTCTAGCCCAAACTACAAAAGACGCACAGGTATGCCTGAGCACAAATTGAAATATGGGAAATTATGTTTAAACATAAATATATTTCTTTTTTACTGTAAGGGTGATTGGAACAGGTTACCTAGAGACATTGTGGAGTCTCCATCCCTGGAGATATTCAAAACCCAACTGGACAGGACCTGAGCATCCTGCTCTTGTTAGCCCTACTTTGAGTAGGGGGGGGTTGCACCAGCCCAGAGGTGCCTTCCAATCTCAACCATTCTGTGAGTTTGTGAAGTCAAAGAACTAATGATGGTAACATAAATTTATAATTCCTGATTAAAAAATATTCTAGGTTTAATGCTGGGTTTAAGAACAAAACAGTGTTAATTATCCAGTGGTCAAAGTCACAAAAACGTTTTGGAGTAGGACAAGATAGTTAATTCCATTTCTAGCAGAAAGAAGGACGATTCTGAGCAAGAAATGTTGATAAATCTTATAAGTAATTACAATATTAGAATTTATCTTGTGCAAGGCTCCAATTCTCAGAAGCTTTGATGCCTGTCTCCCCTATTTACCCAAATTTAAAGTGTGCAGTGTACCCAAGCCCCTGAGGATTATACTGAATTCTTACTCAGGTAAAATTCCAGCTAAAGTCAATGACAGATTTCGACGAAGGACACAAAGATTTAATCCATTTGTGAGGTTTAGCCATATTGGGATAGGAAATGGAACATCCCTTGTGTGTAAAACAGGCTTTTCTTGGATATACACACAAATAAGCACTGAACTGGTCTTGAGAGAAAATAGTGAGAAAGAAGTCTGAGCCATATTCAAGAACCTTCTCTCTCTAGGCTTTCTCATTGAACTCACCCTCCTTGGAGCAAACTTGAGCAGTAGGCAAGTATTATTATTCCTAGTATTATAGAAAAGAAATGGAATTCCCAGGTATTGAGTTTTCAGAATGTCTGAGACCCCAGTCACCATGACTGGCCTATGGTCCCATCAAAGCATGTGACAGACCTCATGCCTTCTGAGTTACTTACAAAGGCTTAAGTACAATATTTCTCAGTTCACTGCTCTACGAATCAAAATCAGTGATTCCCAGACTGGGTCCTAAAAGCATTGGGAAACAATGCATAAAACAACAGCATGTTTGTTTAAAAGAGTGTTGACAAAATATATAGTGGTCAAGAGGAAGGTGAAAGGTGATATATTTTGTAAAGCAGTTTGGTGGCCAATATCCTAAAAGACTACTTTCAAATATGTCCCCATAAATTAGCCATTTGACACACTTCTTGGCGAAGTGATAGATAACCTAAGTTTCAAAGCTATCTAGGAATTCCTAGGTGACTGTTTATTTATCAGATTAGCAAAGAACTTTTTCAAACTCATCTCTGAAACCTCAGGCCCTGGGGTATGGAAACACAGAATCCCTGGGCTGTAGTAGGATCAAAACAAACAGGAAGAAATTGCTAATAAAAGACACCAAAACAAAAAAGTTGTCCTAATGCCTAAAGGAACATGCAGCATACCTGTTTCCTAATTTGTACTTACCTGCTCATTGACCCGCTTGCAGAAGATGGCAAGCAGGAAGACAGCAGCAATGGGAGGTCCCAGGTAGCTAGTAATTGACTGAATATAATCAAAGAGCTGCCCACTTTGAGCTGACTGCACCACAGGAACCCAGGCAATGCTGACGCCAATTAGAAGTAACATAAATGCCCTGTAAACATAGCCAGATATTCAATTAGCCACCTGCTTAGAAGCATCTATCAGAATGAAAAAACCAGCAATTAATCAATAATTTAAATGTCCGTTTTGTATTTCAACCAGCAAAATAATGATAATGGCCAATTACAATTGAATAAACAAAAGAAATCCAAGCTGGGTATTGTGTCTGTCAAACATCCGTCAGCATACAGCTAAACATGCAATCAAAACATAGAAAATCACTTTGTTGCTTTGTTTGTTATGTCTAGAGACAAATCAATAGCAGAACAACTAGAAGAACTAGTTCATTGATGCGGTAGTATGATGTAGCATAAAGCCTATGAAGATATTTTACAATAGTTCCCTTTGAATAGCAGTAGGAAGTGTTGAGAATTAGTTTAGCTACTTCATGCACCACTGTCAATTAAATTGGAAGCAAGGTCTTTCTTTTTTCCAAAAGGAAATTTACAGTGGGACAGCCTGTCTGGCCACAGGAGGCCACTGCTGCACTGCCCACGCTGCGAAAGCAGGTTTTTACCCAAGCACTTAGTGCATTTTTTGGAGGCTGCAGTCTGTAACGCATCTAGTCCTCGCTATGTTTGTACGGCTGGGGAAGACTCGGCTGCACTTACCTTCCAGCTAACATAAGTTCTTTCTCAGATGGTCGTGATCGAATTTTGGTGTAAATGTCCATAGTGAACAAAGTACTAGCACTGTTAAAAATGGAAGTCAGGGAGCTCATAAGGGAGGCCAACATGACTGACAACATCAGACCCCGCAGACCTGAAATACAAAGATATGTGAACTGGGATGAGCATTCAGTGAAGAGTTTCAGTACATGGCACCATCCTAGTGCTTGTCTGACCCTTCCAAGTCAGCCAGCTATGAGTGTGTCTGGCATATTTATGTGCTGATGCCTGCCTGATGCTCACTTGCAATGCAAGCAGAGTGATGTCTGCTGAGCTTTGGAAAAGCTATTTACAGCAGTGACAAGGCAACTCTTGAGCTTTTAGAATATAGGTGCTTCTTTTGTGAACGCTGTCTGATTAAATGCTGAAATAATAAGAAAAAAATACTAAGCAGATTTTCCCCCACAGTTACAGAAATAAGTTCTCTTGTTTGCAGGCGAGTGCTTACTTGCTTGCAGTGTATTTGTAAACCAGTTGTTTGGCAAAAAAAAGTTTCTTTTACTGTTTGAAAATCAGAGTAAGCCACTTTTCCAGACAATATAATCTGGTCAACACAGTATGGGGAAGTACTGTAGTATTTTAATAATACTATTGTCCTGGTTTCGGCTGGGATAGAGTTAATTTTCTTCCTAGTGCTGTGTTTTGGATTTAGTATGAGAAGAATGTTGATAACACACTGATGTTTTTAGTTGTTGCTAAGTAGTCTGCTAGTCAAGGACTTTTCAGTTTCCCATGCTCTGCCAGGTGCACAAGAAGCTGGGAGGGAGCATAGTCAGGACAGCTAGCCCAAGTGGCCAACGGGGTATTCCATACCATGTGACGTCATGCTCAATATATTAATAGGAGGCGTGGTCCAGGAAGTAGCGATCGCTGCTTGGGTATTGCTCAGCGGGTGGTGAGCAATTGCATTGTGCATCACTCATTTTGTATATTCTATCATTATTATTATTATTATTATTATTTTCCCTTCCTTTTCTGTTTTATTAAACTGTCTTTATCTCAATCCACGAATTTTACTTTTTTTTTCCGATTCTATCCCCCATCCCACTGAGGGGAGGGGGGAGTGAGCGAGCGGCTGTGTGGTGTTTGACTGCCTGCCAGGTTAAAACACAACAACTATGTACAACAGTTATAATATGACGGAGAAGTACTAAAGATATCAGCGAAGTACCATGGTCTGTGTAATATCATAATCTGTCATTCTAGCCTTATGAACTAACTCTGTGGTTTTCTGCAGAAATTTATCTTCTATGTATACATTGTCCTCTCCAGAGTGGTGCCTTATTCTCTCATTGAACAGGTATCCTATGGGACAATGTGTACATAGAATATTTTCTCCTCCCACCTCAGTGGATTTAGCAGAAGGACTGCAGGTGCATGCCTCCAACTCAGAAATCCTGGCAGAGACAGTCTTTTATAAATCATTGGCAAAGTAGGTTATTTTTTACCTTGACAGAAAGGGAGCTCAATTACCATTTCATCACACGGTATTTGCCAGCTGAGAGCTGACATTGTCAGCGTGTAGCTATTCTGCACCTGCATCTACAACTATAGGCTACCCCTTTGATTAATAGTACATAGTTCTAGCAAGAATTTTTGAACTAAATATGGGACTTCGACTCCCTCTATCACCTGTTTTTACAGTCTGGCAGCCTCACCTTTCCTAAAACAAACAAACAAACAAATACAGACAGTGTCTTACCATTTGGCATAAGCTCCACTACCATTTTTGGATAAGCAATATTTGTACAGCCAACTGCAGTGCCACAGTACTGCTGGCAGACTTCAGGCACAACACAAGCCACCACATCTGAGGAGAAGATAACGAGACAGGGTTAGACAAGGTCATATAAGCAACAGATTCCTCCCAAATTACTAGAGCTTCTAAAATTTATCTCTCTGTTGAACCACTGGATTGATATGCTCGATATCATCCTTGGTCTGCTGGCAGGGAGGAAGGTGATTCTAAGCCTCTATTCTTCCTTTCCTCTCTAAAAGAATACTGAAAAGTGCTGCAGGTTAAAAAAAAAAAAAAAAAAAAATCAGCATTAATTTGTCAGACCAGGACTGAACAACACAAGGAGAACAAGTAGAAAAACAAGCAGAGGAACACAAAGACCCCTCCCTCCAACCTGAACATCTCTCCTCTGCCTGCTGTTAAACACACTGATGGTTAGAGAGAAGGGAGATTGGCATTTCCCCCACACTGCACTCGGGACTGTCCATGGCCCAAAATATTGCTGTCTGTGACTGATGACCCTCTTCCTCTAATTGCCAGAAGAGTATCAGTCCTCGACAGCATTTTCCACTCATTCAGCCAGAGTGGGGCTGTAACAAAGAGACAACTGAGGAGGGACACTGTGGAATTTCTCTCCCCTAAAATGGACAGCAATAGCATTAGCAGAAACCTGGCATCAGGGAAAAGAGGAAGACCTGTGGCTTCTTACAGTGTAGTTAGTTTTTGTGCATACATGTGCCTGGACAATTTGAATGACAAGATGACAATCTAACAGATATTTTGGAAGGGACAGAGAATAGGAAATTGAGAGAGATTGGCAGTGAAAGATAGGCAGCAAGAAGAAATTTGCATTTCTGTATACATATGCATACCTGTATACAAAATTCGGCTGATCATTCCAGGCATCACTATGATAAACATGGGCAACAGTTTCAGGTATCCACACATGATACAACCAGCCTTCACATGGGACATGTTCTTGCCAGAGAGACATCTTTGGACAATAACCTGTCAATGAGACATGGCAAGCATGCATGACTCAACCAAGAATAGCATTTCCATGAACACACCATGCCAAGTTCCAGATACAAGGTACTTCTTAATATCTGTGATAGTGAAAGAGCCTATTTACCATTTCTGTCACTAGGAAAAATAAAAACTACATGAAAATCAAAGGATATATTTGAAATAAGTAAAGGAAAATATCATTTATCCAGTGTATGTTTAAGAGGTAAGACTCTTTCTCACAAGATGTTCTTAAAGCAGATAGACTAAAAAACCAAAAAGGAATAAAATATTTACCCGAGCAATAGATACAGTAACATTGGGGTTTTTGTTCATTTGTTTACAAATTGTGAAGATTATCTGTCTCACAATTCAGAATGCAGCTAGATCACTTGCTAGAGATTGGACACATTCACATGTCGCAGTTGCAGGAGCACACTTTTCTCTACTCATGTCAATGTGATCTCTCGGGGAAACTGGACGGTAGGTTTTAGGGATAAGGAAGAAGGATTGGGGAGGAGTCTCCAGACTGAAAGACCTGACATATAAAGAACATCCTCCCAAGACTGCATGCAAAGATGAAAGCCGCACAAATAGGAAACAAACTAGTATTATCGAATGGGGAATCATATCTAGGCCCAGTCTAACAAGGATCATTTGATGCATGGTTTCCTAAGTAAATGTTGACATTACAACCTCTCAGTGTTTTTATGCATGGTCACACACAAAAAATGAGAAAGAAATTATACACAGTATCTGCTGGGCACAGTATACAAGAAGAATTGAAAGAACACCCGTTCCATTTTCTCACATATGGGAGGGGTTTAGAAACCAGAAACTGAGAAGTCACTGACCAGTCTTGAAATAACTGCCATTTCTGTGACCCAGCTTTGAATTACAGTGGGGGAAGAGTACCCCTAGATCACACTAGACTGCAGAGTTTTGTGTTCGGCATTTCCAGGGCATATGGCTTCCATATTACCTGATCTGTGCACCAGTACCACAAAGCAATGATGCTCAAACCAAAGACAAGCCCTGGCCATGGCAGATCTCCAGTGACAGCATCTCGGAAGATGTGAAAGGAATCCTTCCGAGGAGTGTAGCATTCTGCATTAATTGTAGTATTCCCATAGGAGATATTGGAAGGAATTGCTTCCATGTACTTCTGCATGAAAGCATCATACCCTCCTACTTTAGAAAACGCTGAAAAATAGAAAGTAAAAGTAGCGATAAAGTATTTAATACTGAAATCTCAAATAGAGCTAGAGAATCTGAGGAGAAAAACCAGTATACATCAACATTTTCAGAAAACAGTATACAGTGTTTGGTAAATATTCACACAATCTAAGTACCAAAGTGACCCTTCTTTTTAGGTTAGCTCACAAATGCTGGTTTAGGCTCCACTGTCTCAACATCTCTTATACATGCCTTGCCAAGTGAAAGGAAGATACATTATTTCCACACACTGTTAACCTAGGGAGAACCTAAGGTGGGGTCTTACCAGGTTAGGTCAGTCTGAAGTTATTTCTGTTGTAACAATGATGGAATAATTTAATTTCAGTGAAAGACCTAGCTAGAGGAAAACGAAGCGCTGAGTAACTAGAAAGATAAGGAAAGGACACTACAAATTCACGGAATCTTATCACTGCTTCTTTCTTTCTTATGATCCCTTCCTATTAATTCTGTTTAACAGCATGATTTCTGTTTTAAAATGTATATGGTCTTCTGGACACACACATTGTCCTATTCATAAACATTCAGTTTGTATCTGTTGTCCAGCTGGCAATATAATGACATCCATAGATGAACTACAAGGTTTACTTAAAATGTTAATATGTTTGGGTTGTTTTAACACAAGCTAGCAGCAAGAAACAAGGAAAAATCATGCAATGTGACCAACAGCTCTTCACTTTGAATCAGAAATTTTTATGCATTAGCATCTGAATATCTATGAAATTATAATCTTCTTAAAACAAGATACTCTCTGAACTTCTCAAGAGTATCATCATCACCTGCAAACAACTCTGCTTTTACCTCATTAGCCATCACAAGTCCTGTTCTGTCATGGGATGCTATATATTACCTTACACATTCACCTGTGCTTTGGAGATGGAGTGGTCACAATGACTAAAGGGCTTGGCAATATGCCTATTTTCTTCCCTCATGAATACATATATGAACTGAAATCTGCCGGTTAAGATAACAGGGTTCCACACTGTGGGATCCATTTCCATAGCCACTGTGGGATTTGTGGTTGAACATTCCAGTTTAATTCATCTGGTTTACTTACCAAATCCCATGAGAATAAAGGATCCCACTACCATGATAAATGTTTGTAAGGTGTCTGTGTAAATCACAGCTGCAAGGCCACCTAATGGCAAAGAAAAGTCAAGACAAATAGGTTAGCCCCTGTGCAAATGCCTCAGTGGAAGTCCTTTTTTTTAACTTTTCTCACCACCTCTCTCTTTCAAACAAAGACCACTGTAAATAACTCCCCTTTCAGATTTTCATTTCTCCCCTCTTACCCACCTCCCCTCTTCTCTTTTTTCTGGCTCCCCTAACTTCTTTGATTTATCAGACTGCTCTGCAAACTCACCTGTGATGGTGTAAAGAGCAGTAATAGCAAGCAGGATAATTATGGCCAAATAAAGATTCAGCCCTATGGCCAGCTGTATAAATACAGCTCCAGAGAATATGTCTGCCTATAGGAGAAAAAATGATAGATTAAGCAATGTTTAAATTCACGATGATGGCACATTACACATTTGTGATGAGGGTACTGAAATACACAACTCCCTCCTAACAGTACTGCACACACACAAAAAAACAAAGTGAAAAATGAAAATAGACACCATTTTAGTACAACTGCCAGACTCCTCTCAGTGCCGTACCGCTTTCAGTACAAGAGTTGTAACACTTCTCAAAGAATTTCCAGATCTCTTTCAATGGCTCCTTTTAGCTAGACACAGAGTCACCTCACTACTCTGTGCTTACATACTGAGAGACAGCTTAATAACAAATTACTTAATTTGTTAGCTCAAAAATATGTTAGCTCAGGTTACACTTGCTGCTATGTGCAGGGATGGACTCTGTTACACCTCCAAGACACAGCATGGTTCTCTTCATTTAATGCTACTCTATAAGTCTTATTTTTTCTTTACTGCTTGCATACATGTGGTATAGCTAGTCTTGCTGGTTCAGGACAAATGGTGATTAAAGGCAAACATCTTATATTATCTCTATTTTTAAGTTCCTGTCAGAATGATTGACATCAGTTGGCTGACTGAAGAGACCTTTAGCTCTTGCATAAGAAAGGAATTGTTCAGGTTTCAGAGTAACACTCTGGGATTTTAATCACATTAAATCAGTTCCTGATTTAGAGATAATTTGCATCAATGTTATTTATCCAAGTTTGCAATCAGAATAATCTACCCCAGTGCACTTGTAATGCATAACTGTAAATTATGCTTTCATTAGAGGTTTGCATCTGTCCTTGCTCCTGAGCATCCATTTCATGGGCTCATCTCCAATCCCACCTGCATGCCTCCTTTCTATATACCACATCACCTATATGAGGGCTCTACAGAGGGAGTCCTATCCTCATTTAACATTACAAGTCCTAGTGGTGTGCAGCAAGCTCAGGAGCTGCAAAATGCTGCAAGAACTGCCCATATGCAGAGTCTGAGAAACAAAGATAAACAACATTACATGTGCCCTGGAGTAAAGCCTGCATACACAATTACTGCACGGCATCTGCTAGGTGGCAGCTTGCTGGAGGAGCGGGAGGTTCCACAGGCCAGGCTGCAGGACAACCAGAGCCTGTGATCACAGAACAGGCACTTGCACCGCTTTTGTCCACAGCTAGGCTGCGGTAAGGCAGGGCAGATATGCAGTCTGGCTAGCTGGGAGAAGAAGAAACCCTCTTCATTCCAGAGATGCTGAAACTGAGACTGCAGGGTATGATCTCACCCTTAGTTCACTCTGAGGAATGAGGAAGAGGTATGGACCTCTGCAGCAAGAGGTCCTCCAACCCTACTGCCCTGACGTGCAGAAAACAACTGTGAAGCAGAGCGTGAATCACAACAGAGGTCCCACTCCCAAAACTCTGCCTCTGGAGCAGCTTGAGATGATTTGATTTCTTACAGGTTTTAGTTTGGAACTGGGAACCAGGACATTTAGCTCTTAACCCCAGTGGCTGTTAGACAACATCCTTTGTCCCTTCTCTCTATGGGAATATTTTTTTCCTATCTTTTCACGCCACTGACCAGCTTATGTCCCAGATCTTTCTTATCTTTTTCTTGGCTTTAGTTTAGCCTACATAGCATTAAATATTAATGGTCCTAAAATGACCCCCAGAAAGAAATGTATAGTTAATTATTTAGCATCCTGAGCAATGTATCAACTTCAAATTGCTGAGTTACCTTCCAACTTCACTGCTCCTTGCTCCCAGTTAGATTATTTCCTTCCACTGTTTCCTTGTTTCTCCATTAATACTCTTTTATGGACACTATTTAATCCTTATCTCTGAATAGAGTAAATCTTTCCTTTACATTAGAAGCTATCTCTCCAAAGCTGTCCACAGATCATGCAGGAACAACTGGCAGAACACATGCCAATTGAGTGAATACAGCTGCAATGTTAATGTGGGAGTCAGGGCAGTGGCACATACTCTTTACCCCCTACACCATGCAGTCCTAAGAGGAGGTTATCCTTCTACCTCCTCTTCCCACTGGTAAGTCTATACATTTACTACTGAAATTATGCACAATGAATGTAAAGAAAATGCTGTAATACATTTAGAAATTCTGGTTTACAATTTCTGATTTCTTCAAAAGCATTCAGGTCTTAATTCCCTTTTGTCTTGTCATAATTTAGTCAATTACTCTCCATCAAGATTTTATTTTTACTAGGCCATTTTCTTTGGCATAATGACCAATATCAGCAACACTAGTGGCTAGCAAGCCCCTGAAAGCTGCTATGGGCATTACTCACAAAGCATTGCATGCTTAGGAAGCATGTACATGTGAGGCACCTGTGCAACAGAAATCCTTTGGGCTCAAAGATCACGTGTGTCCTGATCCCAAAGATCAACACCTTGCAGCATAGCCTTGTCTGCCAAGTGGTTGATCAGCCACAAAACAAGTTGAGAAATCAATAAAAAATACACAGAAAATGTGCAGGAAAAGAGGTATGGTAACGACCTTGTATGGAGGCGTGCAAAGGAAATCTGATCATCACATGGTGGTGGGCACTGTGCCAGAAAGAGCATGCCAGGAGTTACACAAGCTGATGTATTATATTGTTCATTGGAAAACACTGTAATAATTATATTGTTAAGAACATTAGACAGTATTTTAACACATCAAGGAAGCAGCACATGAAATAACTACCCCAGAAACAAGATGCCACTCTTCTACAAGGACAAGTGGCAGTAGGTATCGCTGCCAGTCAAAATGATAAGTGTGACTGCCCGTTAAGGGCAGGGCAGAAACCAATCCTTCTATATCAAATCTCAATAAGCCCCAAAGATCACAAGGAAGTGTTTGCAAAGGCAGCAGTCAAGGAAGTAAAATGCAAATCTCCAAGCCGGCTATGGCATGGATTGTCAACACATGGGTATGTTTGGATATACAACATGCCTCTGGGAAGAGAGACCTGTGCTAGCTTCACATAGCGTGCATACCTCTACATAGCACGAAGAAGTTAGACACAGCCCAGGATGGGACAGCCCTTCCCTTTCTCCTTCTGGAGCTGGTTCATCTGGAGACAATTTGAGCATGGTGTTGCATAGCATGGTATAGAAAAACCTACTCTGACATCCTCTGACAGTACCTGAAACCTCCAAGAACTTTGACTGTTCTGCCTATTCTGAATAAGATATGGCAAGTAAATCAGACATGGGCAAATCCTGCCCTACCGAATATAGTGACATGTAACAACAGTGCAGAAGACATGTTTGTATACTACAGAAATCTGAGCCACATTTGTACATGGGACAGACACTGTCAGAGTTGTTTTGGGCAGATGAGGGAAACAAGAGAAATGATTAGAGGAACTTGTGCACCAGGTTTTTCCGCTGCGTGGCACAGAGACCCAGCTCCATGGCAATTCCCCACACAGATCTGGAATAATTGGGTTGATGGAAACTGGGATGGGCCACTGGTAGAGTGGAGCCCAAGTAACCTGCTGCTGTATGGATCTCTTGACTATTGCTTTGCTCCCTAATAAGACAAGACCACAAGAGCAGGAGAGGGTGCTTCAGCCTCATGACCACACTGGAAACTTAAATGGAGAACCTGTCTTGCCTGGAAGCAAGACACTCCAACTGAAATGGGGTGAAATCCCATGACCAGATCCTTAGGCATGATAGAGGCTGGAAATAAAAGATAGATAGTAAATTCAGAACCTACGTAACATTTTGATGAGCTCATTACAAACATGTGTTGCAGAATAGGACTGTGAGTCATCTGACTGGAAGAGTTTCTCAGCTGCTAGAGCTGCCAGAACTCTGTGTCATACCTGGGATTTCTGATTATGGTAGTTAAGCACAACAACAGCAAATTAACTAAGCCTTTTGAATATATGGAAATCCAACTCTGAGGCCAGCTCCACAGTACCAACCTGTTTAATTTATAACCTTTCTAAGGATCAGTTATCGTGAAGATGTGAGAATGAGAGCAAAAGGCCAATCTTTTAGCTTAAATTGCACCATTATCACTCAGCTCCCACTCAGAGGGCAAAGAGTAATCTGCCATGGCAACTTCTGCAAAACAAGATATGCTTGAACTGTGGACTTCTTTAGAGGCTTGGTAGTTTCAAGACATATGGAAAATACCAGCTCCCTTCACTACTTCACAGCAACACAACCACTTACTTAATACACTTGCCCATTAAAAGAATCTCTCCTTTTCCCTCCTTTCACCTCAGCTGTTACAATTTCCCTCCTTTGCATTTCCCCAATCCCTTATTTTCTAATTCCTATTAATCTCTTTTCCTCCATAGCCCTCTTACTCTTTTCCCTCATCTATATTACTGATGGCATGTTCACTGGAGGATGCTAAAACAGATAAATAGGAAGTTTGGGGACAAAAATTCCTGCCACATGTTTCACAGATCCCTAGGATAATAGACTGCAATACAAGTTTCCCTCCACTCTGACTTGTTCTACAGGAGAGCGTAAGTAGAAGTAAACCTTAAAACCTAAAAAAGAAAGAGAAAGCACAACAAGCATCAAGAGACATTGCCAGGAAGGAAAAAACTTGGATTGCAGAACAGATCTGGATACACAATCTCACTAGACAGAATAAAGAAAACACAAAATCATATTTTTACAGTCCTTTATTCAACCAAGGGCTCCAAATAAGAAACAATTGACCGATTGTGTGAGCAATATTGTAAATGGGAGTTTCTTTTCTTTAGATCAATGTAGGATGGAAGAAATGCTGCAGAAGTTTTACTTACTGAGATCTTTGTGAAAATATACAGGATCAGAGAAAGGACTGACAGGTAGACCTGAATTCGTTTCCCACCAAAACGCTTCTTCAGATACTCTGGCATTGTCACCACCTGCAGGGAGGGCAGATAAGGTTTCAGATAATGGGGAACAGATACAAAGCAAATTAGAGGAAGTTTTTTGCTACTCAAATACTGTAAGAGTGGAGGGCAAAGGGCATGGAGCTGCAAATGCAGTTGCAAGGTAGAGCAGCTCCAGGAATCAAGGAGAACAAGGAGAGAGTACAAAGTACTTCTCAGCTCAGGTCTCAGAACAGAGAATCCTCACTTTTCAAATATATACAGACATAATATAGTACAGTTCTAGCATGCTCAGTTCTTGTGCCATTCATGATGGCTTTGCAACATTCAAGACCTGATCCACAAACATGAGCAGCAAAGAAAAGCATAACGTACTGTTTTGACTTACCCCAGCTTTGATGTAGATGGGTACAAACAGCCATCCTAGAACAACCACAACTATCAGAGCCTGCAGCAAAGACAAGATCAGCTGAATTAGCCTCCTGTCTCTAGATAGCACTCCCGAAGACCACTTATCAGACCCAATAGTAGTTAGAGACCATTGAAACCACATAAACCTGGGTATTGCGGGGCTCGGGGGGAGGAGCAACTGCTCTGTGCTTTGATTTACAGTTGAAAATTTGGGAATGAAATCTTGGCCAAAAAATCTGTCAGGTATTATGCAGCCTGGACTTCATGCTAGATGTCCCAGAGAAGCACACATGATAATAATACATTTTCTAGAAAAACAGCCGATTTCTGCTCACAGGATTGGTCTCTAGTATCAAAGCACCACTCCACTAGCAACACCAGACTATCCTAGCCCTCTTCAGAGCAGGCCCAGGGAGCCTGCTTTAATGATGGTTAAAATGCAACCAGCCCATAAGACTGGGAAATATTAAGGGAGGTGAAGTCTGCTACCTGAGACCTATTTGCTAGCATCTTGATCCCAGAGCCACTAATGCAGGATACTTTCCCACTCAGAATCAGGTATGCTGCAATGGTATGTTATGACATCTGCAAATCTAGGTATTGGGGAGAGTAGCACTTCTTTTGATTATTATTTTGATCATTAACTGCCTTCTGCACTGGGTCTCTGTGAGATGGCCTTATGTTTTACAACAATTCTACATACTGTACAGGATGTACCACATGCATTTAGTAAAATATTTTGTATTTCCACATTACTGTTTCATAATATATTTTGTGTTACCATGTGTATTTTGTGAACTATMGATCTTACTGTACTGCAGTGTCACAGTTTTCTGACTTAAACGGCTAGCAAATGCTGTCTGATATAGAGTTGTACATATTTAAATCAACAAATATAGAACAAAATCCTACTCTCAGAGCTGCACTCTGCATTTATTCTGTCCACAGGGCTTAGAGGGCTTTTTAACTGTATCTTTTAAGTTCTGCCCTTAGATCAAAACCATAAGATGGACAAGAAATAGTGGGTCAGCTTCTGCTGTCATACTAATACAAATTAGAAATAATTTCAATGGAATAATAGAGATACACAAGCACGATAACAGTCAAACTTAGTATTTCTTTCAAGAGGAGAATCAGATTATACAGTCAAGAGCAATATTTCCACCATGTCTATTAACCTGTATACCAGTCCCACTATGTCATAAGTAATGAACTATGTAATGTATCTGCTCAGATAAACACATGCATCATTTCTTCTTCCTAAACAATTGTTGTACACTGTGTATTGATACTAGCCCAGAGAGAATCTCCCAGAAGATGAAGTGTTAGAGGTGGATATGTTTGAAGAATGATATGGGTCCTAGAGATTTGAATACCATGAAATTTCAAGCAATGCTTGTTCTGTTTTGTTTTGCTTAGTTTTGGTACAAAGAGAAGGGAAATCAGGTTTGTTACAGGACTAGCGTAAGCAAATCGAGAAAGATGACAGATTAACTGTGCACATCTCATAGAGTTCATTTTAGCCTTTATCCTTCTTCTTAAATATTTATATCATAGGAGTACTTGACTATTTGCAGCAACCATCTGCTTGCTAAGGAAAAAAGCCAAATCCCTCAGGGTGGTATGCTTTTTTCACTGTGCAGAATTATATACAAGGAAAGTATCGACCTATGTACACTCATTAAGTCCTTTGTGTCATGGTATAATCCCTTCCATGAATGTGAAGGGCATTATTGTCCACACCCACAGAGCCTGAGAATACAAGGAAATGGACTGAATTAGTGCATGTGAATCTCCATGCTGTTTCGGTTAACACTACTCCTGGTACCCCAAGTAGTTCATTTAAAGTCAGCTTGGATATCTCCACCCTATACTGCAACCATAAGCAAAACACACATAATTAGAGGAAGGAGAAAGTAAAGAGGAAAAGATTTTTGGAATGCAGGTTGTTGTGAAGGATGTCCAAAATTTCTTATAGTCTGTGAAGAAATCAAAGCCCCTTCAACAATTCCTACATAGCAAAATGCTGTAAAAAATCCTATGGATTACAAAACTGATAAATTCTTCCCAATATCCTGCAGTCTGAAAGTGCTCTTCATAAATACTTTAAAAGTAATCAAAAGATATGTACAGAGAAGAGAATCCACCAATTTATTTGGTTCAAATGCTCTCTAAAAAGCCTCATTCAACAGAAAAGGGTCATCTTCTCCCAGTGGCTTGGACAAGGACCAAGGAGGATGAGCTAAATAGTAGATTACATTGGCACTTACTGGTCTGTACAGAAAACAAGTGTTGCCAAGCACAAACTTTGACAGTCCTAAATTATTAGGCAATGTTATTTTGATTAACCTCTGCAGATAATCCTGATGTCACAAATATGTTCACTTAAATGCATGCCACTTACATTCCATTCATATCCTCCAATGGCAATTCCTCCAGCTGCTGCTGTTCCTGCTATTCCCACAAAATGTCCACTGCCAATGTTACTGGCAAACAGAGAAGCACCAATCTGGAAACAGAAAGAACAATATTTGGCTCTTAGGTCCTGTTCATGGTAACCTGAAAAAATCATGTTCATCTGGCATTTTGAACTCATGCCTATCTATCATCAGATGGTGATGATGAGAATGATTGACAACCAACTTCCTTGACAACTTTCAAGACTCCTTCTTATTGTTCCCCCTCAAACCTGAGACTCCAGCCATCATATCTACAACAATGAGAATGAATAGGATGTTACACAGAAGATCTTCTTCCAGTTGAGGCAAACAGTTTATGACACCAATATAGATTTTAAAATATTTGCAAAACTTGACTAACTTACATTTGGGTGATATCCAAACAACTAGGGAAGAAGACTGCGATCTGTCTTGCTCAAGGAGGAAACGATAAGTGCATACCCACTTGTCCAACTGGCACTCTCTATTTCATATTCCACAGTCTGTGGAACTAAATGTATCATCAGTGAGAGTTGTACAGACTTTGTACTTGGTTCACTTTTAGTCAAAAGGTATTCGATTACTGAATTAAATTCTGAAAGCTGCATGGCAGAAATATCTGCTGAGAAAGTCTTTCTGGAAGATACAAACAATAGCAAATCAAGGAGTTATATTTAAGAAGTGCTGGATTTCTAAGACCCCCAAATATTGCAGTGATCATACAAACAGAACAGTGGGGAGAACATAGGAACTGATGAACAGGGAGAGATTAAAAAAAAATGAAAGGTTTATGTTGAATTACAGACAGGCAGGAGCCATTCAYAAAAGAGAGATTGTGCCAAAAGATCTAATTCTTCATCAAATAGCTCAGACAATAGAAAAGATGAAAAGATATGAGCTTCATTTCCTCAAAATGAAACCACTAAAGGCAGCAGAAATGCCTAACGATAATTTACAAGGTCAGATATTGAGGATGCAGGGCGAGAACTCAAGCATGAAAAAGAGGTTGGATTGGGTATTGTAGGCAGAAGACATGTGAGCTGAAGTAGTTCCAAGATGAAAAGAGGCGAGCGAACATTTTTTTATTCACTTCCATTTTTTCTTTATGTCCTCTGAATGCTACAAAGGAAAAAAGGCAACAGGGTTAAAAATAAAAGAAAAGCATATAGAAAGTAGGCAAAAGACCCTCTGCTGACCAGCTTCTAATGCTCTCATTTGAGGTAGAACTCTCATGTTGAAAGATCCCAAGGTGCTTAAAAATGGTTTTTTAGACATATGAACGCAGGACCTGCATCTGGCACATTCTCCTTATGTAGTTCCCAAGTACAGGTGGTTGGAATATGTTCAGAGTCACCTTACAAAAGGGAGAAATATTCCTTGTCTGCAACTTACTGGGAGATTTTTAGGGTCCTAAAATGTATATAAAGGGAATAGTTACAAATTTCCAGGTCTGCAGTCACTGCAGTGAGTTCTTTGAGTAGCAGTAAAAATTTAGTCAATCTTTCTGAGAGCACAGGGACGATTGCCTGAGGTTCAGAAGGATAAAAGGGATTTCATCATAGAAATCCACCTCTGAAGATCAGATTTATTCTATAGAGCCATGCCATAGCCAGGAATAGCAACCATAGTCTTCATCTCACAATCCTGATCTCTAATCACAAAATAGGTTTTCCTCCTCCATTTTTTATATGCAACATACAAATAAAATTCATCAGAGGATTCCACTGTTTCTTTTCCAAGATTACTTCTTCCTCCTTTCCGCAGTTTGATCTCCTGATTTCTTCTAGTCTTTTTGCAGACAAACTGTTCTTTTGCTGTGGCAGGAAATTTATGTCTCTAAGTTCACTCAGTTCTGGATTTTTTTTTTTTTAACACACTTCTAGAGGTCAGTTGTGCCCTACAGAAATGTAACCAGTTTGTCATATGACAGATATTTCTTCAGGAATGATAAGTGTTTTAACAAGCATTAGCAAATAAGCCAGAGAGATCACTGGTAATAAAGAAAAATTGTTCTTCTAACCTCTTTGTGACAGCAACAGTGTTTTCCCAGCAATGATCGTGAAGAAACAAATACCATTTATACCAGGCATTAGCATTGTTGTCCAGTGCTTTCCCTGGAGACGAATAATTAAACTTAAATCTAGGTTACTAGAAATGCAATCACCAGAAAAGATTAACCACATTAATCTCTGATTTTATTTAATGTGTTCCCTCTCCTGTTTCAAAGGCTTAAAATGCACTGCAAGCAGATCCAAGTAACAAAAGCAGCTAATGAAGAACTTTTAAGAACTGACAGCTGTAGTAAGCTTTGGCTCAGTGTCTGAAACCCCAGGACATATTGTAGCATTCATTGACAATGCTGTGTTCCCAACTTTACCCCAAGTACAACTGTATTGTAAGAAAATACAAAACCAAACCAAAACAGTTCAAAACTACCAACATATTTAGGGCCAGTGCAAAGACAAACCAATGTGAATGCAGATACCACCTTCACTTTCTAAATTTTCTTCTCTGAATTAGGGAACAACCAGTGCAGCAGAACTGTAAGATCAACACATACTAATAATGGATGCAATTTAAAAAAATGTTTTCTGTTGTTATGTATACATGGAAAGGTAGAACATGACTTCATACCCTTAAAACTGCAGTGTGGTTAAAGCAAGAGGAGTGTTYACCAAATATGCTTGCACATTGTTAGCTGCTGATGCCAGAGGGGAAAGAGAAATTTCCAATCTCCCACAGCAGTACTTTAAGGATGAGGGAAGAAGGCAGATGGGCTCTGGGCCCAAGCTGTCTTGCTGAAGAACTTACTGCTGCATTATTTTTGTACTGAAAATTTTTGTACTACAGGCTGATTACTGAAATTGCTTGATTTGCCATTGGTAGATGCTGCAGTACAGCTATGCATGACCCAAAGAACACTGGGCTGAAACTGGGCGATGACAGAGGGAAACAATTTTCTAGAAGTGTAAACTGTTCTCAGTGAATGTGTTAGTGAATTGATTTTAAAAACAAAATCTAGGAGGAAAAGTAAAGGAGAAAGTTGATTGAAAGGAACAAAAGCTGTTAAGAGGGAAAGAGAACAAAAAACTGAACTAACCTGAGGCAAACGTGGAACATTAACTCTTTTAAAATCTTTTAAGAGGTCAGGTTTTAACAAGAGTACTCTGTTCAGGAAAAGTACCACCACACTGCAGACAGATGATGATCACTATGTTTTTTCCATGTTATTCATTAACCGTTTCACCTTGCTCTTTTCATTAACTTGAGGATGCACTGACATCCCAGCGCTTGCTGTTCCAAATCATATACGATGTACTTTACAAATCAGTGACCAGTGCAGTGACAGCGTGCAGACTTTACAGCTTTTGGCTTTTCTCCCTCCCAGGACATGCTAATACATATCCTATGCCCTTAATGTCCACTTTCCTGTTTGAAAGTGTTAGCTCGGTATCAAACTCTTTTCCCCGATCCCAAGCACACTTTGCCTGTGGCCTTTAGCCCCTTTACAGAGAACAGCAGAGGCTCGCTCACATCAGCATGACGTCATGAGCCTTGCCCTGATGTATTGCTCCTCCCATGGGTCACCTGCAGTAGCTGCTTCTCAGATCCCTCTTCCCTGGAGAAATTTCTCATTCCCTTGTTTGAGAACTATGCCTTGACAGTGTCCATGCTTTTCTTTGGCTCACAACTCTTCTCTGCAACATGTGACTTTACCCTGATGGAAGGATATAATTTTTCCTACCTGAGTTTTTTGGGATCACCCTTAGTCGCTTTGAAAAAATCAGTACACTGCTTACAATGAAATATTACTGCCACCCTTTCAAGGCTCTGAGACCCAGAGAAAGAAGTATAGGTTTTTATTCTGCTTTCCCAATAACTCTGCAAATTCTATGTATTGCATTATTGCCAAATTAAACCACATTTATACACTTCCCAATTCACTAAGCGAGAGAGATGAATATACAATACGCATCAAATAACGTGTCTCTGTCTTCCGACAAGCCCAGTGGCTGTTGGAACAGCACAGTCACAAGCAGGCTGATCTGATACCTTTCCACCTTTGTCCTCTGAGACAGAAACAACACCTCCCGGCCAGGTGGAAAATTCTGACGGATTCTGTAGAAATGTGTTTCACTG
The DNA here is from genome assembly GCA_035582835.1 of Phoebastria nigripes. Taxonomy (NCBI): domain Eukaryota; kingdom Metazoa; phylum Chordata; class Aves; order Procellariiformes; family Diomedeidae; genus Phoebastria; species Phoebastria nigripes. The sequence continues at coordinate 79,504 of JAYKAV010000384.1, read as the reverse complement.
AACTTTTCCTTTTCTACCAGAGCTTTGCTTTGATTATTTTATTCTTCTTTTTGTTCTGAAAACTATTGATTTCACACTATTTTTTGCATGGAACTTGACAAAATAAGTTAATTTCTTATTCCACTTTACCTAAGAAAAGGAAATACCAATCTTATTCATACCAGAGTTGTCTTTCCTGGCTCCTCACAGCAATGTCAGATTCAGCAAGTGGGGAGAATTCTGAGAATATGTAAAACTTAACTGGATGCAGAGATCAGAGAAATCATGCCAGTGGTCAGTTCTGATGGCCATGAAAACAAGCCATGGAGAACTGAAGCAAAAACCTGTTGTTTTATTTTTTCCTTAATTCTTACCTCTCTCACAAAGATCAACACATAAGTGACAACAAATGAGCTGAGTTACATTTCTGTTTAAGGTGTAGTATGTCCTTGACTCTGCTTCCTACTTAGTATTCAGTAAATCTTTCTAACCATAGCTGGACTTCAGATGCCCAGTGGATACTCTTCGTCCTATTAGCATTTATGCCTCAGGAACTGAGGTATATAAGGTAACCCATAATTTTGTGCAGACAGCTCTGTCTGCAAAACTACAGAACCTGAAGAACAAAATTCAAAAGCAGGAAAGCTTCAAAATTGAAGTTGTGGGGTTTTTTAATTGTGCATGAAACCCTGTTAATCCTGTGAGAGTGGCTGCTGCCAAAGCTGACTGTTCTCCAGGAACAGATACTTCGTCTCCTACAACGGTAGAAAGTATTTGGCTGAACCTAACTCCTTCATCTGACAAAAGAAGCTAAAGTTTGGTTTGCAAGGCCCATTGTTACAAAGCTGTCACTTTCCTTGAGCTTCTCTGTGTCTTTTTGGAAAAAGCAGAGCTGGTTATGAGTATTTAAAGAGCCATACGTGTCTTTCCTGAAGACATGAAGAGACCAAAACCAGTTTCTTGAAGATTCTTCTCTCAATTTCTGTAAAAAGACTGTGGAAAGGGCACAGCTTCATACCATTATGATTAACCCATGATGGATTTCAATTTCTGGCAATCAGTGAGAATGTAATTATATACCTTGATCCCTAATTAACTACTGGAACTACTGAGTCGGCTCATCCACTGCACAAGGGCAGTGATTGCAGTGAACTAACGCAGAAGTGACCTATTACCTCCGCAGAACAGCCAGAAAAGACTAACTGTGGGCTTGGTTCTGCAAAATACTAAGCAACCTTCATGGATTCTGCTGGAGCCAACAATCAGAGCCAAAGTTGGACAGATTTGGCCCAGGATAACTGTCTTGCTCCTACTTCATACGTTGAGAAATTGAATCACAATCAGGTGAAGTGACTGACAAACATGCAAAATCCATATCAAAAGTGGGACTAACCTCCAGCCCTTGATTGCCAGAGTCCCCTCTAGTCTACTAAACCACAGCTATTATATCATTTAAGTGAATAGAATCCCTTTCCCAGGCTTGTGAGTAAGAGATCCTAATACACTGCTAATGAGCCTCTTTCCCTGTGGGGTCAGAAAAGCCACTTATGGTGGCCCTGTAGAGCATAGAACATAGCACAACCACTGAAAAATACAATTAGTTTAAGGGAATTAAGTTTATAACAAGTTTGTGGAAGAATTTTTTTTCATTTTTCTGTGTTCCAGAAAGCAATTACATGGCAAGAGTCATTATCGCAGGGAAGAAATCTGATAAATAAGAGTCCACTTACAAAACAACTTCTCCCACCCTGCCTCTCATCTACAGCCTGTGGAAATGTATCTGGGCTTTCCGGAACCATGCCAGGTTAGTCCTGACATGGCACAAAAGAAAAGTTAAAGCACAGAAGAAGTAAAAAAATACACACAGCATTAGCTGTTGCAGAACTGAGATCACATCTTTGACTGAACTTTCTATACTTTCATTGGTTCCCTTGTCATTTCAGCCCAGTTTGCATTGGGTGATGGACATCCTATCTACCTGCTAAACTGTGGGAATAGGTGTTTTGGAATCTCTTTTTATCCAAGGCAAACTTTCCAAGGTGGTGCTGCTGACATGGTATTTAGTTTGTGGTTTGAGTGCTTGCCGTTTGTTTATTTTGAGTGATACCAGGAAGAATAGCAAGAACGGTTTATTTTTATGGTGCAGAAAGACACTCCTGGCATTCCAAAGGGAAGGATCGAAGGGGTGGTCTAGGACTCCACTGATGACTAGCACTTCATCCATGCTGAGCTCGCAGAGTTTGGGCAGGAGAGAGAGATGATCCTAGCAGCAACCACTGCACTGAGGGGTCATGACTTTTGTCTTCCCACTGGAGGAAGGGAGCTTGCTGAATCTGTTGGTTTTGTGTTGGCAGAGGACTCAGTGTTAGATAATCTTCCCTGGGTCTTAGGGGAATCATTAGGAGTTCTCAGTGCCATTGCAGCAAGACAGAAGTTTTTTATGGTGAGTCTTTCCTGCCTTGCTTCTTCCACCTTCATTTACATCTGCACAAAAGGGCATATTCACCCTTGACAGGCATACAGAATTGCACAAGTTTAAAACCAGCCCATTGATTAAAGTGACAGTTAAGCAAAGTAATCTGTTTGGGTGTTTTCTCTCCCCCTAGAATTAGGGGAATTATCTTAAAATAACTTGGAAACTTTCCTTAATCTTCCAATGGAATTTGAATTTTCTTAGATCTACTATACCAAATGAGGAAACCTTTTACTGTCATTGCCCGTTAATCTTTTTATGTCATCATAACTGCCTCATTAAAGAGGCAGTCCCAATCCCTTCTAAAGGCAGTGAGCAGCTTCCTAAAGCACAAGAAGACTGAAAGATATGTAGGTATTTCTGCAGCCTACTTTAAGAAAATATTTACTCTCACTCTCCCTGATCCTGTAACTGAATCCACGTGGGCGGAATGTTGAATCAGAAGTCTTAATGAAGTGCAAAAATATTTTTGGAGACTGAATGCAAGATCAGGAATGTTGAGGATTTCCATTCAAGCACATGGAAGCATGTACAACACAAGTAATACAGAAAATGCAGGTTTGTCTGAGTTTTCTGCTTTTCCAAGTTGTCACGCTAAACAGACTGTATGGTCTGGAAGAAATAGATAATTGTTTCTAATATAATTTCTGCCAGGGGCCTGATGGATGGCTATGAATGTGTTTTGTGTCTGTGACTCCTTTTCTCCACCTCGGAAGAGAATACAGATCCACAGAAGACAAACAATATAAGTCGCATATAATCTTTTAATAAATTTAAACTATATTTTACCAATAACTTATCATAATATTTCCAGGATTTTCTCCTTGTACAGACCAGAACTTTTTACTAAAAGTGGAAACAATAGAGCAATATGAGGAAAAATCTCAGTAAATTAATTCTTGTCTGTGATAACCTCAAAATGAGCCAGCTTCTTTGAGTGCAGTGAAAGTAGTAAATTCAAAATATTAAAAAGTTTTAAAGTGGGCTGAAAGACAAAGCACTGGATTTGTCTACACTGACATTACCAACGTATCTAGGTTCAAACAAGTTGGTCACATAATCAAGACAGCTCAGAGCTCAACATGGACAACTTCCCCAACACTTTTCCCTGCCTATCAGGTAGCTTTTGTCGTGCAGTTTGCCCTGTGTCGCCATGGCTAGAGAAAGAGTTTGAAGCGCATCTACACAACATAGCCATCACAGTCTCAACAGTATTGTAGAGATACTTAATATTTAACGACTAGACATAGTCATATGGAAGTGGATGCACATACACATACATATTTTTTATATATACACACACACAATACATAGCACTCACCGGCCACCAAACCATGCTTCGTCCAGCCAGGAAGAATCCACCTACTGTCCCTCGGTTAGTTGAGTACATAGCCTGGGAAAAAAAAAAGAAAGAAAGAAAGATTGAATCATATTTTAAGTATAATAGGCAAGCTATACACAGACTAAGAACAAACAGCTAGAATGGAGGGATAAAATATATGGGGTGGGTAAAGTGGAAGAAATAAACAGAGTGGCTAAAAAGAACAAGCTTATGATGAAGAAAATAATACAACTGAGCAATGATTCTTGTATCTAGGTCTACATTAGCCATTCAAGCTTCATTGCGTCACCTTTCTTATAGTGCAAAACAATAAATTAAAATTAAATTTAACCAAAAATATGATCACTCAAATAAAAGCTTATATGAACACTTCATCAGGGGTGCAATGCCTTTGATTTCAGGCATCAAAAAAGACTGTAAGTTGCAAGTTCATTAACAGAAAGTGTGCAGTTTTTTTACTCAATACTATCCAGCCCCAGCAGATATCTACAAAAATCTGTTTTCTTGTTGTGATATCAGCATTGTACCCGCTTCTCTCTGAAGTTCAAAAAAAGAAGCCAACTAAAATTTCCTTTTCACACACTCATTTTGTATTTGTCAAGGGATGACGGGCTTTAGAGGGAAGCTTTGTCCAATTTTTGTTAATGACCCTGATCCAAATATTGGATTCCTATTGTCTCCTCTGATGGACTTTGAACAGGCAAATAAAGAAAGAAGACTTGGGAAAATTAGCCAGATCTTTTCTTTTGATGCAGAAGAAAGGAAGTAAATACAATAGGTTTACATTTAACTACACACAGCAACTGAATAAGTATTTGTCCAATAAAGAGGACATTGTTGCTGGAAAGAAATGGTTCCAGGAATTACTCAGCACACAATTGCCTGACAAGCCACAAATCAGCCCTTTTCTGTCACAGACCTTTAATACAAAGTTCAACTACAGCAACAGCCAGACTTCCATGGCAAAGACCCAGCTCCCTCCCACAAGACAGCAAGGTGTTCAGGTATACTGGGGGCTTCATATTTTTTGCTACATTTTTGGCATCTACTACCATAACGAAGAGGTAAAGAAAAGGTTGTGTACATTTTGTGTACACCCCACATTTTTGGTGCTCTTCAAAACATTGCCAAGCTGCTAGAAAGGGAAGATTGTTTTGCAGCTGACTTTTCTGCTTTGTGAAATGGACCCCTGGGATGCTCCTGGCAAGCACAGGATTACCGAGGGACAATGCCTCCTCTCCGCTTGTTAATGGTCAGGTGTTCAGGTGACCAGGAGAGCTTGCCCCAAGGAAACCGAAATTTAGTGACATTCCACTGTTTAAAGCTTTGTAGCTCACAGTATTGGCCTATTATCTTCAAAAACTTTAGCACTGAGGTTACACCAATGGGATAGTATCTGCCTTTCTCCATTAGCTGTGAAAGCACTGCGCTTTGTTTTCGGATTAGGCACTGAGTTTTCCCTTGCAGTCCTCAGCACATTCAGCATTGCCAGGGTAAGGGCAGGAGGCACCGCTGTGCTTAGATCATGAAGAGAAAGTCATTGCCATCACTTGCCACCCCTGAAACTGTTCCTTCCTCATAGTTTCAATGGCACTGCACCCTGTAGTCAAGGTCCTGCTGGCAAAAAAAAGCCACGATAATGCTGCCCTCAAATGGCACCTACAGTCTTGACCCATCTCACTCCTTCGCTGAGAGTGATCTGCAGTCCCCAGTCTGTCACACAGTCACAGCTGCAGTTTTACTGTTACACCACCATACTGCCCTCCCCGCACATTGATTTCACCTCCATTCTCCCTGCAACTCCCTCTTCTCACTATTTCCTGTGGCATCACCTCACACCATCAATTCTCACCGCAGTCCCTGTGCTCCGCGGTGCTAAACCCCATCTATTCACCTCTAGCCTGCTTTCTAACAGGGACTCTAGCTGACCTGATCTTTACTGATCAGATCTCTCAGCTTCTTCCCCACACAAACCTCATTACTCTACCTTCCCCACTAGTTCCATTCATCCACCTAAACAGATGCCTCCCCAGGTCACCATCCCCTCTCCAGTAAATACCCGCATTTTCCCAACCATGCACTTATTAACTATCTCAATTAGGCACCAAAATCTTTATACAATTATACATTTTCATTTACTGAGCCATTTTCCCCGGACCCTATAAACTACCTGCTCATTAAGTAAAATAAAATAAAATAAAATAAAATAAAATAAAATAAAATAAAATCCCAACCTACCCATAGTCCCACTGCCAGGACTACCAAAAAATAGATGACAATAACAGAGATGTCCGCAGGATTGTTGATCCTTATGTTGGATTCCATCCTGGTTGCTTCTCTGGTTTTCTTCTTCTTTCTCTCCTTATATGCTTCTTGCAGAGTTCAGGTTAATGATAAACGGCTGTCACCCCCTACGTCTTATATAATATATAACTTCAGATTCACTTGTCTCCCATGGGACACAAGTTGAAGCTGCTGCTTTTCCTCAGACAACAATTCCTTCCCAAATATTGCTCCTCTGCTACAGGTGCTGCAGATTTCAGAGTTCAATCCTGCTGCCAAAGGTGCTCAGGGTTTTAACATCCACGAGCAGATGTCTGAGAAGGAATGAGCATGGAAAGGAGTGGCTTGGCTGCAATAAACCTGCATATTTACCTCACTGTGTGCGAATACTTTTTTTTTTTTTGTAAGTGGTTGTACCTGTAAATCTAGTCATGGAAGATGTAGTTCTTTTAGATGGTGATGGTAAGCAATTATCTGTGAGGAGTGACCTGACACCTGGGGAAAACCCAGGGGACCAGGAGCTGGGGCACCCTTTGTGTCATCTCTCAACTCAGCAGCATTATTCAATGGAGAAACAGCCCTGTATTTCTGGGAAGGAGACAACTTGAAGTTGCTTACATCTCTCACATGGATACAGGTGAAGATGCATATGAACGACAAGACTCAGACCCAGGAGCTTGCTGTGTTGAATTTCAGGGTGTTTAGACTGTGGTGTTGGTTCTCTCTATTGTAGCTAATCAGCTTCACATTCAAAGAAGTTCAAAGTTCATCAAAGCTTGGGTCTGCTTTCCCTTTATTTGTTCCTCTGACTTCAGAATCAAGCTAACCAAAATAACTGGTCACAAAGATGTGGAACACGCTGATTATAGACAGATCTTCACAGATCTTAATAAGGAAGCTTCCCCAAACGATGCCTGTGATCCTCTGAGCTAGAAGAGGTCAGAAAAATCCAGGATATTTAGAACAACAGACACAGGTGCCAGGCACATTTCTGGACTCTGAGGGTATCTGAAAGTCCTATTCTCTGCTTGATACTAGGGAATCATTATTCATTTACAGCTGACTAGGCTGCCTTTTGGGAGTAAAATGTTACCCTGAAGTTACACTGAGCAGAACAAGCAGTACAGTACATAGAAAGCACAGCAGGTTTGATTGATCTTGCAGTGGTTATTTCCTCGGGAGTTGAAATTGAGGTCTGGCTGGTTGGCAACAAATTTTTCTCAGGTAAACTACCATTTGGTAGTTGTCACTAACAAAAAACATCAAAGTCTAAGAAGCTACAATAAAGTGTGATTACCTACAAGAATAAAATAAAAATCTCACTATTGTTTGAGCACCTATACTCTTATAAAGCAGTCCTGTCCTCTGATAGTTTAGACATCTCTCCCAAAACACATTCTTCAGTTTGTCCTACAGGACTGTGAAATGTTAGCTTTAAATCCAACAGAGAAAAAATTAACCCTGGAAGCTGCTGAGCATCCAAAATTCCCATTAGCTGCAATCTTCCCTGCTGTGTATTTCAGAGGAAAATAAAAGACTTATTTACTAACTTTAATTATCAGGAAACAGTTTGCCTAAGATAGGCTGTAGATGGCACTTCTTTACAAAGATTGACATGGATTCCTATGGGTCCTTGCAACTAACAAAAAGTTTGGTTTTCATGAATTCCATTTCTGCGTCAGCCTACAGAGGTAAAGCAAAGAAAACATTATATAGGAACTTATCTACTATAACTTACCTTGTGTTCTCATCCAGACCTCAGCAAAAAAGAGCTCAGAGGCTAAGAAACACTACAACCTCCTGTCCACAGCTCCTAGTGTGGCCACACCAACAAGACTCCAAGGTTTGAAACAGTAACGGAGAATCAGTGTCTAAAAAATAATAATCATGCAATTCCTATCTTTATATACAGTGGAAGCAAACTTAATTCTATACAAGAATGGTGTAGTAACTTGTTCAAAATCACACACCAGATTACTGATGGGGACAAAACAGAATTACGTCATGGATTTGCATACCCAACTATAAAACTACAAGGGCTGACAGAGGCACCACTGTCTTATGGGGCGCAGGGCAGGTACATGAACTATGTAGAAGCTTCATTAGAAAATGGGGCTGTAGCATAGAAAATTTGAGAAATAGCCCTTGCTGCCACTTAGCCTAGTCTCTTAAAAACTTGTGTGTAAGTCTTCCTCCTGAAGAAGGCAAATGATAAAACAAATAGTAAAACAAACTACAAACAAAGAGAAAAATGTATTAGTATGCAAACTACCTGCCACAGAGAAACTCCTCTAATCTTTTCTCTGACATTCCTCCAAATTTCTGTATAAAGCAAGCAGATTTCTTTTTGAGATGCTCTTCAGAAACGCTAATTTATACACAGGATCCTTTGTACAATTAATAAAGGACAAAACCAGACAAAAATTTGCAGTTATTTTACTTGCGGAAGGCTATATACTACGTTAGTAAAGTCTCTCCCCTCCTTTGCTGGTTTCCTAGCCACGTAGTATGAACTTAGTGAGAAGAGAGATCATATTTGCAAGTGGACAAAACAGAAATTCAAAGGCTCTCAGCAAAGTTTTCCTAAGATGGTCCTAATAATAGAGTACGGCAGTTACAGTAGGAGACTGGAGGATTATTTAGCACCTTTTGTTTGATGCCACAAGTCCTTTTTCTCTTTGTGCAATCTTGCTTAAGTGAGAAAAACTTGGGTCTAATTAGAAGAATTAGTCACAGAAGGATGATAAAAATGTTGGAAACTAAAAAGTGGAATCCACAGAAGAGGAATTACTAAACCGAAAAAAGATCCAAACTCCAGTAGGTATGATGTAGATCGAAGAAAAAGTCAGTAGGAAAACAGGTGCCTTCCTAAAAGGTTATCAGAAAGAAAGCAAGGTCATTCTATTCTTATTCACTTAGAGGATCAGAAAAATGAACACTATTTCTAGACTAATCTTCTAATTAGTATCTCTACAGAGGAGAAATATTAGAGGTCATAAAAATAGGTTTATATGCAGATAGACCAACAGAATTGAAGCAAGTAAATATATCCAGTTCTTCAGCAACTGATTAAATTATCTCTGTGTGATCACTAAGTATGCCCAGCCCTGCAGTATCAGCATTGCCAGTGTTACAAAAACAACAGTCCAAGGACTGTACTCCTCCTGCAAGATAGGCTAAGACAGCAAATAAGGTAACTTGAATTTATTTTTGTTTTATTAATGTTTTATTCCTTCTTATAATTCAGGAGATTAATAGGGGAGGATTAATAGCAAGAGATGGGTTTGAAATTTCCCTTGGAACTAATAAAGTTGAATAGCAGATTAAAAAATACTCCCCAAAACCAATGCAGACTGTCACAAGATTTAGCCACCTGACAGCAGGGCAGATTGTTCCCCACAAGCAACTTCTTAATTGAGTAGCATTCTCATTAAAACAGAAGTATGATTATTATCTCATAGACTATATAACACACAACATATTTATTATCCTCATGACCTAATCCATCATATTTTGTATATGTTAGAGGCTTGCTAATCCTTCTTGGGAGCTTCCTACCTTTCCCCTAAAACAATGTTTCCAGAAAAATACTTTTTAGAGATCGATACATGCTGATTTGCCACTTCTACTACAGCTAAAATTAAACAATAGAAGGAATTATCCAGAGTGGCTGCATAATCATGATCACAACTCTCACAAATATTTTTGCCACTCATGTTTCAGAGATGCTTTACAGAAAATAATATCTCCATTGCATAAAATACAGGAAAGAAATGAACAGGACATGAGCTGCTGATGCCCTTCCACTGAAATAATTCTCCAGTTTTTCAGGTGACCTAATGAAAACCCTAGTTGCTCATACTCTATTTTGCTCGAAATAAATGTAATCACTCTTGAACAACAGATAGCCTCAGTCCTTGTGGATATGTTTTTATTGCCCTACAGCAATAAGCAGCAACAAATATATTATTAGTATTATTATTCATTGTATTTGACAGGTTAATTTGATTAAAGAAATCTAAGTGGAGGAGGGAAAAGATCACAATCTACTAATGTAATAGCCTAATATATATGTCCAGTTTGCTCTACAGGGTCTCAGGGGTTCTCCAGTTAAGCCTCTTATTTGCACAGTGTTTGTTTGGAAAATTAAATGAGGAAAAAATCTGAATAATACTGTACAAAATACGATATGAAGCTTCTGGAAAACCAGTAAGAACAGAAAATGTTGTTGGAGGGAACCCAGGGGAAACATTCTTTAAGGAATCTGGGCTGAAAGAGATAGTATCCGTATTTGGCACAAACACTTCCTTGCTATCGGAGCAATAAATTAATCGGGAACAGTGAGACATGGGGATCCCCGGTCAGGATAAAAGTGAAAAGAATTACCTGGAAACACTTCCCTATTAGGGGGAAGGAAAAGCTAACAAACAAACAAAAAAACCCCAACCAACAACGAAAAAGATCATACACAGATTACAGTTGAAAAAAAAGAGAGAAATGGAAATAATGAACTTGAAGAGTGTAAAAAATATACTAATATTATCTGAAAATGAAAAATATTGATAAATTACCAGATACATTTGTGCAGAGGTATCTTTTGGTCAGACTTTGAGTTCTGACAGAATCTAGAACAGAACAAAGGACGCAAGCGTTATTTTGGTATGAAATGGAGATCCCTTCTAAAGTGAGAACTCATAAAATCTCAAAACCAAAAAATATTTGTTCTATAGTTTCAATCTTTTTAATGAACTTAACGCTAACTATTGAAGTTATTACAAAACTACTACTTTTGACATTAAGGCAGTACCCTGCATCTATTTTCAGGAGAAACGCTAGCCTAGTCTGGTATCTAAAAATGTCTGTAAACTTTCCTAGCAGATATGCAAAGTAGTCTAGTCATAAGCTACATATCCTGAACTGAAAGAACACATGATATAAACTAATGACATATTTTCTTACTTTAGTAATCATTGAGGGCAAGACAGGGACAGAACTTGAAAACTTCATAAAATGCTATAATCACAGGAATCATCGTAACTGTGTATCAGATCCCAAGATTCTTGTACCTCTAACTGAACTCCTAGGACAACGTGAATGGAAGGAACATTGCATCGACTGCTAGAGTGAAGCAATAAGACAATTCCAAGGCGACCATGCCCTTCCCTTTAAAAGACCCATCCCTCAATTTCTAAGTTCTGTGGAAATCAGAACTTAAAACATTAATTAAACTATAATCCATGAGAGAGAGGCTTGTGGCTCGTGGCTAAGCAAAGAAAAAGTTAAATAGCTCAGTAGCTGTAAAGAAGTTATCACACATTCAAAGCTTTGATTTAGATTATTGCTTCACAATACATGTTTTTGCTAGCATATTCTTTTTATTCCCATCATAATTTTAATGACTGTACATATCTGATTAAAGCTACATCTGGTCATGAGTTTTATAGCTAGTCTGGTAAACAATCAAATTCAAGTAGCTACATACATTCTGTTTAAAATACTTCATGAAGCCTTCTGATATTGTGCTAAGTGTCAGCCACAGCAAAACTTTGTGACTACTAAAACTGAAACCTCAATATACATGAATTTTATAATTTTATTTGCACTGCCAAAATAGATGTGAAGATTTATAGAACTAATTTAATAATAGACATTCATCATTTAAATCTCCCCCATAATCAGTGTGATGCAGTCTTTGGATAGATTTTAATTGTTATTTTGCAGAAAGCTAAACATTTCTAGAAGGAATTTTAGTTCGTGGACCTCACAGATTAATAGTTTTATACATTAGATCTATGTTATTTCAGTCTGTGGTATATATGTTTACCAGTACACGTAATGTGTGTATTTATGTGAGGATTTTCCCATGCATATCAGAACGTCAGTGCATGATGAAAAGATGACATATTGATGGGTGTGGATATTTCCCGGATTTTGACTGAGGCATAAGCTGGTCGCTTACATTTTTAGATGAGTGTTTGATGACACCAGCACATAAAAAAAAAACCGCTTGATCTTTACAGGTGCTGTGAAATTTGTTTCCTCACATTGTGATGTAAGGAGCTAAACTAGAAAGACAGACAAACAGATAATTAAACGTAATAATCTCTTTACAGTAAGGAAACTCTTCAAAATGTCTATAGCTCTTGCTAAAACAAAACAGCGCTCCCAATTTTGACACTGTTAAATCCCTCAGGTAGACAGGTTGCTGATGTTTCAGACATCACGTTTAAAACTGTTCTGAGAGCGCTTTTAATTTGAAACAGTCCTTAAAGCAGAGGCAACAGTCAAGAACACATTAGCATTCTCAATGTTATCGACACTTGCTTTCTTCTTTGTTAAAGGGAACACAGAGGCCGATTACCACCAAAGAATGCACTACTCAGACACAAGAAGGAAAGTATTTAGGAACACACTGGCTTCAAAAGCCGTATCTTTCCTGTTATCTGACAATTCAAAACACCAGAAAGCCTGACTAACTGGATAAGCAGGTGTTCCCCAAACCGCTACAGAATGTAGAGGTACCTGTATACAGATATCTGTATTCAGAGGATGAAAGTGATACTCAGTTATGGATGTTCTCCTTCAGAAGAAATGTTCTTCAGGGAGAAAACCTCCCTGAGCTGTTCTGTGCATTTCTGAAACAGCCATCCCAGGATTAGCATAATGTAACTAAATGATTTTTTAGTTACATTACATTGGCATTGTATCCTTCTTTCTTTCTCTTCAGTGGTGTCAGGCTCTTGCTCCAAGATTTGATAACAAATTAACGTTTCTACCAAAAACAGTCATTACAGTAATATTTTTCATTCATCCAATCCACTGCACAATCTGTAGCTGAAATCTAGAATACACATTTAGTATCATATACCAAATTATTCAGTTCAACAGTGTTAAATGGAAACACTAACACATCCATGTACAGGATAATTACACCAATACAGAAAGGAGGGGAGAAAAACTCCTGGAATGCTTTTCCCTTCCCCCCCAGCCCCCTCCAAAAAAAAAACCATAAAAGTTGTCATATTTGTTCCATGGGGATTCAACATCCCCTTTTCTTCTTTAAAGCCAGAGAAGAATACTACTAGCAATTAGGAGTGGAAAATTAATAAAGGCCTAATAAAAAACACTTCTAGCAACAAGACATATCAACTTCACCTATTTCCCAAGTAATACTGCTGAAAGAAAAAACTCCTATGGGCTTTGATAGCTTTTGACAGCCCCTTTAACCGCCAGAAAGCTCAGGGCCCAGCATGATCTGTAATGGATACATAGAATAGGTCATAACTAAATCCAGCTTATTCAGCAGCTATGTCTATATTCTATGTTCTATTACTTACACTTGCAGTAATAATTTCTACACTTTTTCCCCACGACCTTGCTACTCTAATGCAGTATGCAAAATCCATATGTGGTAATCTATCAGAAATAAGGACCGTTGAATAAAGCTTTTGATAGCCTAGGACATACTAAAGATTGTTAATGTGAACTGGGTGGTAACTGGGCAAGGAAGTTAAGTATTGATGACAGGTTCTCTATACATGCTTACAGCAAGAGAAGGTGGTTAGCTTTAAATTACCCTTTACTTTCACAATACTTCAGGTGTGCAACTTCTGTGATTCAGGTGCAGTTGCAAAGTGTAGTACACTATGTTTAAGAAGGGTGTGTAAAATTTGGAACATATTTTTCAGTGTCAGTTAAGAAGTTTCATATCATCAGGATGTTGCTTACTGGAAACTGTGCTGAGTACTATAAGACTTACCTATGTAGATCAGGCTGAGTACTGAAGTCACCCCACATAAGAATGTAGCTTCCATTGCCATCCAAACAGATCACATCCAGAGGGACTACATAACACTGGAATACAAGCTCACAATCTACTCTCAGAGATTAGTCCCAGAATAGCAAAAATCTCTTCTAACTCCTCAAATGTCGGTGATCCTCCTTTAAGCTCATGCAAAAGAAGTGTAAATGTTTTGGGAACATCATGCAAAGATCACAGATAGAATGAGAGATTCACATTCCAGGACGCTCTGGGTGTAGCCCAGAGGGACAATTAGAGTTTGAGTTTCCATTTGTGCTCACAGATAAAATTTGATCTGAATACTTTAGAGAGTAAGCAAACCACACATTCATTAAAAAAAATATTTTGAAGACTACACAAATTAGGCCCTTTGGTTGTCAGGAGAAATAGCATGTGTGTGAATAAAAATGTATGTTTGCTGGAAAACTGTAGATTTGTAACTTGTTGGAATTCTTCCACATCTAGAAACATTCATTTTTACACTATATTGCCACTTAGAAAAATTCTAAGAGATTTCCTGCATATCAGTAATAGGAGTTTCCATAAGAAAGCTGAGTCTCCAAACTAGGAAACACATAAAAAGCTATTTTTACATGTTCATTCATTAGAAATGACCTCACCTGACTGAAATAGGACTTAAAACATACCCTTCTTCTCAGAGATCACAAGGGGTAGAGAATACTAATCGTTCTTGTACAATCACAGGACACCAAACTGATTAAGAGTGGCTATTTTTTTACTACTTGTTAATGATTCCTTAAGAGTCCAGAACAACTGACAATAATAGAAAAGAGACTCATTTTACCACGTAAGACTCCTTTCATCATGATTAGATGCTTCAGTGAATCTGAACATAGGGTGCCTCAGACCGTGTCAGAACTGACATGACCCTTATGAGCAAATCACTGTTAAATAAAATCCATCAAGGCATACTTGTTCAACATTTTGGGGATAGGAGAGGACAACTTGCATTGTCAGAGGTGACAACAGTAAAGCTAACTCCCTACAGCTACACAAAGGAAGCCTGCTACTAATATTTGTGCATCCATAACAACGGGCCAAGAAATTTCCACGTGGCTGGTGTCACCTCCCAAATTGTGATGGCAGGATTTAAGTCCCAAACTGCCTGAAAATAAAGCAATGGAAGTCCCAGGTTCCAAGGCTTCCCTTCTCACTGCTCAGTGCCTGCTCCATGCTAGTTGCTGCTTTGCAAATAAGCATTGGGCTCCCCACCCAATAACCAAATGTTGTCTCTCCCATTCCAAAATCCTGCTTCCACTGGTAGTTTCTGTACACTTGCAGAACGATGGATGCTCCTGTCAGACCAAGACACTGTTTAGATTGACAAATTGAAGCCCTTCAGGCTTGATTCGCCTGTCTTGTCAGCATCTGAAAAAAGATCTAGTAGTACTGCCTTTTCCATCTGTTGCACCTCCCCTTCTGACTTTTTTTCACTAGATGTATTCCGTGATGAGCAGGAACTTGCATTCTCAGCAAAGGGAGTCTGCAGGTGCATCTCTGTTGCTAGCTTTCAAAGGAAAAAAGCATCTTGTAGGACAGCTGCTAGGCAGTTTCAGGCTGCTTTTTGCTACAGCCTGGCAAATCGTGCCATCAAAAATGGCACAGTATCCAGGCACTCATGAAGCACAAGTGTCCTCACAGTAGCCCAGTGTTTTCACTGACATTGAACGTGGAAGAAGCTAATCTCAAAGAATAAATTTCTCCACAAACTTCCACATTATATAATGTGTCCTGGTTTCTTACTTTATAGAGGAAAACACATGGATATCAGGACACGGCACATTTGAGGACATCCTTTTGTGTACTGTGCTATCAGCTAACACAAATACTGCACCTGTGCTCTGTCAGATATGTACAACTGTGAAATTCTGTTCACATGCCTGAGCCACATCAGACTTGAGCTGCTAGTGATCCAGCCTTACCACAGATCAAACTTATAAGAGGGGTAATTCTTTCTTAGGATACCAAGGCAGAATTTTCTAAGTCTTTGACCAACTTGCTGCTGTTGCTTTAATTTCTGCTACTGAAAATGGCTAGGAGCACACTGTAAAACATAGGAATTTTCCTTATTTGAAGAGGAACAAGTCCTCCCAGAAGTCATTTCCAGGCACACAAGGGACAAAAATGGTGACTGGGAACAGCTGTTGCAGATTTACCAAGGGAAAATTTTGCCTGATAAACCTGACTGCCTTCTACAATAAAATAACTGATTCTGTGGGCATGGAGTAGCAGGCTTTTGACATGTTCTCCCACAGCATCATTGTAGCCAAACTGGAGAGGTATGGACTAGATGAGTGAGCTTAAAAGGTGGCTGCACCATCAGGCTCAAAGGTCAATGGTTCAAAGTCTAACTGAAAGCTGGTTACAAGTTATATGAAGTTCAATACTGTTTAATATCTTCATCAACAACCTGGACCTTGACAATAGGACAGAATGCACCTTCATCAAGTTCACAGATGACATCAAATGCAAGAGACCAATTCATGCACTGGAGGTCAGGGCTGCCATTCAGAGAGACCTCAACAAGCTACAGGAATGGGCCAACAAGAACCTTGTGAAATTCAGCACAGACAAATGCGAGTTCTGCACCTCGGACAGAGTAAGTCCGTGAAACAGGCTAGAGGACACTGGTGGAAAGCAAACTCAACATGAGTCAGCAATGGCAACATTTCTTTGCGATGGTGAGGGCTAAGTGCGTACAGGGTTGCATTAGCAAGAGCACAGCTAGCAGGCTGATGGAAGCGAACCCTGCTTTATACTTGTGAGGCAGCACCTTGAACACTGCATACAGTTTTGGGCCTTTCAGCACTGAAGTGATATTGATAAACTGGAGATAGTACAGTGAAGGGTCACTAAAATAGTAAGTGCCTGGACCACATGACATATGAGGAGAGGCTGAGGGACTGGGTTTGTTTAGCCTCAAGAATCTCTTCTTTGGGAGAGGAATTCAATTGTCATCATCAAATATCTAAAGGGCAGTTACATGGAAAACAGAGCCACTCTTCTCAGAGGTACACAGTGAAAGGACAAGAAGCAATGGTCACAAATTGCAGCAGGAGAAATTGTGACTGGATACAGGGGAAAAAAATTCATTGTAAGTGGTTAAGCCCTGAAATAGGTTGCCCAGAAAGACTGAGAAGTCTCTGTTCTTGGAGGTTTTCAAAACCTGATTGGACAAAGCCCTGAGCAATGTGATCTAACTTTGGAGTTAGCCCTGCCCTTTATGGTCTCTGGAGGCTCACTTCAAACTAAATTATGTTATCTGGAGATCTCTGACACATTTCCTGTTCTTCAAAGGCCACCTTGCTATACAAGGCTGTTAGGCAAGCTCATCTCTACATTCAGGTATACTGTCATAGGCTCACAAACCATAGTTTTGACACACATTCTCACAATTACGCCACGAAAAAAGTCAATGGTGTCATACACTAATTTCTTAGTACTCACTTACTGCCAAATCCTTGAGGTTGCTGTCAGGCAAAGTCCCATAAAACCCTGGAGAAAGCGGAGTATACTTCAGTGCCACTACTTCATTGTGACTTATCTGAACAGAAACTGCATGTGAGCTAACTGAAACTACATTAAGGCTGTGGGGGCAAAGTCTGGAAGCTTCTAATCACTATTTGTTCAGTTCTTACATAGACCTCTCTTTGGAGTTGCAGGTATGGTGCCTGAATAAAGTCTGAGCAAAGCTGACAATGGACTTCACCAACTGACTACAACTGATTTATTACACTAAACTGTTGGTAGATGGCTTGGAGCCTGAGGTTACATATCCCAGTATTTCATTAGTCTTACCTCACTACAGTAAAATCAGCACTTTCTTTTTTCAGACAGCAACATTAATTCCCCTCTCAAATCCAGAAAGGATAGTTCAAAATCAGTGGAACGGCTGAGAATAAAGGGCCTGTGACTTTGTAAATGTCAAATGACAAAGTAAATGACTTTGACTACCCTTTCACTTCTTGATCCCAAAGCTGAACAAGGGTGACCACAACGTATCAAAAATAACATAGGCCAGCCTTGGAGTCCTGACTGTCTGTGATCCTGGATCGCACTTAGGAGTGGCAACTGTTTAGATCACTCAAAAATAGAGCCAGATTCACTTCCTTCCTCATTTTTTGCTAGAAATATTTGCTAGAATACAAGCACAGTGGAAGTTTGGCACAGAGTGGCCTTTGTAGCGGCAATGAGTTCTTCACAAGAAGTTTCCAGGTACTTTGCACTATTAATATGAAAAAAGTAATGAATCCAATGTAATTACTAGAAAGAGAAGGATGAAGAGGAAGGAAAAAGATTCTAGATTTTAAGAGCAAATTGAGATTGACCAAAACACAAACATAAAAAAATGCTATTTATAACCACATTTTGTGTTAACCTTATTGTGAGTTAGCTAATTATAATGGAATACACATATTAAATCCAGAGAAGTCAAATTTAAAATGACTATGATATTAAAACTTAAACCAATAGAAAATACTTCACCATTCCCTTTTCCCATTCTTAATTTTTATTTTCATATTCCAAATAGACCTCTTCAAAACATAGGCCTGATCTTGCTTTGCTTGGCAATTTTATTTTGCTTGGCTTTAATGTGATTCATAATATACAGTAACATGAGTAGGATAAACAGGTGCTCAGTAGATTATCAACACAAGAGAAGAAAACACACCCAGTCCTGCATTCTCATTATTCTGGCCATACTTAGAGCTCAGTGAATTGTAATTCCTCGTTTCACCTTTTCATTCTCCAGTTATGTCATTTCCATTAGCTAGGAGACTGCAAGGCTATTTCATGTAGGTTTCATGGCACTAATGGAGAAAGTAGATGTTAATAGCTAATACTGTTTCTTATTGTCGTGTTTTAACCCCAGTCGGCAACCAAGCACCACACAGCTTGCTCACCCTCCCTCCCCCCGGTGGGATGGGGGAGAGAATTGGAAGAGCAAAAGTAAGAAAACTCATGGGTTGAGATAAGAACAGTTTAATAATTGAAAGAAAACAAAACAAAATAAAACAAAATAAAATAAAATAATAAAAAACAATTTAAAAATTGTAATGAAAAAGAAAACAAATAAAGAGAGAGAGAGGAACAAAACCCAGGAAAAACAAGTGATGCAACTGCTCACCACCAGCCGACCAATGCCCAGCCAGTCGCTGAGCAGTGGCCGCCTGGCCAACTCCCCCCAGCTTATATACTGAGCATGACGTCATATGGTATGGAATATCTCTTTGACCAGTTTGGGTCAGCTGTCCTGGCTATGCTCCCTCCCAGCTTCTTGTGCACCTCCTTGCTTGCAGAGTATGGGAAGCTGAAAAGTCCTTGACTTAGTATAAACACTGCTTAGCAACAACTAAAACATCAGTGTGTTATCACATTATTCTCATGCTAAATCCAAAACACAGCACTATACCAGGTACTAGAAAGAAAATTAACTCTATCCCAGCCAAAACTTGAGGATTGGAATCCTCATCAGGACTTGCAGGCCCAAGACTGAGCTCATTGGATTGGTCAGCAGGATGAGGTTCARGTCCTGTGACCGTGCACTGTGAACAGTGTGGAGGAGAAGATACTCGCTGCTGCAAAGTATAAACTGAATGTAGATCAAAAAGTTATTCAGGCTGGAATATGTGTTCAGAAATCTTCAGGCCATGAGCGGAGGGCTTTTCTACGGGCTATATTAGAACATGAGTAAGAAAATGAGGTAAGGCAGTTAAAAACAATCAAAGAGAAGATGTTTCAGTTGGTGCTTGGGAAGCAGCTATATAACTGGTAGGCCAGAGTGCAGTTTGAGTGCAGCTTGGGACTGCTTGAGACTGCAAGCTATTATATAATTTCCTTAGAAGGAAACAACTCTATTCCTAAAGGATATTCTCATGAGAACTTGTTGCTGCACTGTTAGGTAAAGGCGAGGCCATGCAGGCGGCGTAGTCGCCGGTACCAAGTGGGAGCTGCCTGCAGGCTCCTCTGTTATAATGAGCTGTCTGAGTTTATCGTGCGGCCAAGGAATTTGTGYCCCACAACACAGGCCAGAAAGCCAAGCTGTGCGTGCAGTGCAGCGCAGGCCCGGGCCTAATCCCGTTAAATGTTATGTGGATCACTAACTCCTAATGTGCAACGGTTTCTCGGTCAGGATCTCTACATTCCACCCCTTGATCCACAAACAGTTTACCTTTACTAAAGATATGTTGTAAGTTACAGATTATATTAATAACGTATGGGCTTCTCAAGCCCTAGTACGAGCCCCAGTAGAGCAGACAGCCTGTTCAAGATCCCTAACTTCTCGAATACAATGTCTTCCGCAAGGCTCCCAATGCAGCTGTGTAGCATGGGGGAGGATGGGCAGGAGATGGTCTTCCGAGACCGTGCAGAGGCAAAAGCTTGCAAATGATGCAAAGAAGGTACATTTAGAGGCTGTGCTCAGAGGAGCATAAAGCCCTGGGCAACCTGGTCCAATCTCGTAGCTGACCCTGCTTTGAGGAAGACGTTGGACTAGATGACCTACTGAGGACCCTTCCAACCCAAATTATCATGTGATCCTATGACCAGTAGATGGAGACTCCCATGTCAGGGAAGACCTGAAGACTTCTGGTAACAGAAGGAAGACTCCTTCTCTGCCTGCAGATCTGCAATTACAGAACAGGTATAGTGCCCTGGGAACAACTGAGGAGGAACAGGCTCCGTCAAGGGAGGCATCAGAGTCAACTGAGCCTATACCAAGTATCTACTCAGCACTGATGAGACCACATGTGGAGTACTGTGGCCAGTTCTGGGCTTCCAACTACGAGAAGGAAATGGACATACTAGAGTGAGTCCAATAAAGGGCCACTAAGATAATTAAGAGATTGGAGCATCTGACAGAAGGAAGAGGCTGAGAGAGCTGCGATTGTTTAGCCTGGAGAAGAGACGGCTCAGAGGGGGATCTCATCAGTGTGTCTGAATACCTGGTGGGAGGAAGTAAAGAAAATGGAGCCAGACGCTTCTCAGTGACAAGACAACAGGCAATGGGCACAAACTAAAATACAGGAAATTCTGTTTAAACATAAGAAAAAAAACCCTCTTTTTTACTGTGAGGGTGGTCAAACACTAGAACAGGTTGCCCAGAGAGGTTGTGGAGTCTCCGTCCTTGGAGATATTAAAAAAACAACTGGACATGGCCCTGAGGAACCTGCTCTAGTTGACCCTGTTTGGGGGTGTCTGGGGGGTTGTTGGACTAGACAGTCTCCAGAGGTCCCTTCCAACCTCTACTATTCTGTGATTCTGTGATTCTGTGATTCCTTAAAGGAGTCCAATTTTCATATCACCTCCAAACAAGTCAACAAAATAATTAACTATCTTAATTAAGATAACAGTATTTTTGCATGCATAACACACCTCTCAGCTTAAACAGAATAACTGTCAGATCCTGATATAATTTCTGTGGCTTAATGAGTTGTCTTAGGGTATTGAAAGGTTTTGTCATTTGTAATTCTTTATTTTAGGCTTTCAAAATACTTATCTTAACTATTTTTAATAAAATTTAAGCAAAATCTTCGTGAATATCTGCCAGAATCTTTCCATATTAAAAGAAATTCCTTCAGTAGTCATTAAATCTATTGTATTGAAAGCAGTTAAAAGTGTGAAATAACAAAGCTAATACATTTTTTATATTCACTGTGATACAGGTTTGATTTATACTATTACTTCACATGTTCATACAATTCTTTCCAGTGTGACATATATTAAAACCAACGTTGCTGCTCCCTATCATTCAGTTACAAACATGCCTTTTTGTAGGATTGGAACCTCTCTGAAAATGCATTCTAGGAATGCTCCCAAAGAGGGTACTGAAGATGTCATCAGTTAAAACTTAGCTTAATATGTGATATGTTGCACCAGTATTATTTGTTGTATACTTCTCAAAATTTTCACTTGCATTTTTTACTAGACTACATTTAAAATTACGCATGCTTTCTCTTCTAGCTCTGCACATTTCTGGCTTTAGAGAAAAATATGATAAAATTGAAGGAAAAAATATTATTGAGTAACTCAAGATGATGGTAAATGCGCACATATTGAGAGGAAAAGAGAGAGTTTCACTAGTTTAGAATCCAAATATTTTGGACTTCTTGTATTCTTTTGCGGGATTTTTGGGGCAGTTTTTAATAGTTTACTTAATGAAGGCTTTTTATGCATGTGATTTTTTCATTGTTGTTAGGGTTGGTGTTTTCTTTTTTAACTCTGAAATTTGTCCTATTCCCTTCCACTTCTTATTTTCATTTCTTCCCATACACACACGCGTTCAAGTATATGCGCACCCAGAAAATATGTAATGAGTTTTTAAAAAAAAAAAAGAACAGCTACCTTTTTCCAAATATTGAATGTACGAAATACTGGTTCAGAGGGGAACCAACAGTTCCAGAGCTTATGCCACCGGAATACTGTGTCAGAACACTATCACTTTTCCAACTGCTTTACTTATTTCATGTTTGAATTGCAAATTACATGAGTATTTAGTGAGAGCTGAAGTGGTAATCATACTTTTTTCCTGAAGTGTAGAAATCTTACCAATGGAGGGAAAATGGGATGTATAGATATAGATGCAGGCTTCTTTTGGTTATTTTGAAAATAAAAGACTGTAGAAAGTTAATTTTGAGGTATTATATACTGCATTCTACTCCACCTCCATTTTAGTGAGTACGAAACATTTATTGTCATGTAAAACCCTTAACTGTAGGTTTACAATATACTGTAACACAGATTCAGTAAATGTTTTAAGGTTTTTATGTGGGAACCAAACTAAAGGTTGTAGCTTTGATTTACCTGTCCTGTTATGAAATTTAAAATGCCATGTACTTTCAAAATAGTTGCTGTATTTGGAGAGAGGAACTGAGCATTATGGAGCCTGATCATGTTAAAAATGGGCACCATAGCTCTTCAAGATTTATGTTTTCAGTTGAATCCTAGAGTTTTGGTTTATTTTGCCAATGAATGTTTTTGATTTTATGAAATAACTTTTTGTCAGAAAGACGGATCTTCACCAGACTCACTTCTTAGGGAAGTCTGCTGCCTCCCTGGGGCCTGGGTTAAAGATGTTATGAGAAAACTTCCTACCCTGGTACAGCCCTTGGATTATTATCCATTATTGCTTTTTCATGTAGGCAGCAACGAAGTTGCAATAAGAAGTCCAAGGGTGATCAAAAGAGACTTCAGGGCCTTGAGACGACTGGTTAAGGGATCAGGAGCACAAGTACTGTTTTCTTCTATCCTTCCAGTTGCAGGGAATGCTGTTGGAAGAAACAGTAAGACCCAGATGATCAATACCTGACTCCGTGACTGGTGTCACCGGCAGAATTTTGGGTTTTTTGATCATGGGTCAGTCTACACGACACCAGGCCTGCTGGCGACAGAYGGGGTACACCTTTCTCAAAGGGGGAAAAGGATCTTTGCGCAGGAGTTAGCAGGGCTCACTGAAAGAGCTTTAAACTAGATTTGAAGGGGAAAGGGATAAAACCAGGCTCGCTAGTGATAAACTACAGGATGGCACACCAATGTTTGCGGGACAGTATGCTAGCAAGGTCCTTCAGTCTGCTCCACGATGTGCTGAGTACACTGGAGCACATTTGAAATGACTC
Organism: Phoebastria nigripes; assembly: GCA_035582835.1. Taxonomy (NCBI): domain Eukaryota; kingdom Metazoa; phylum Chordata; class Aves; order Procellariiformes; family Diomedeidae; genus Phoebastria; species Phoebastria nigripes. The sequence goes on along the minus strand of JAYKAV010000384.1, from coordinate 55,991 downwards.
TATACTAATGTGCACAGCATGATGAATAAACAAGAGGAGCTAGAAGCTTTGGCCCAGTCCTAGAGCTACAACATCATTGGCATAAGCAGACTGTGCGTGGGATGACTCCTGTGACTGGTGTGCTGTGATGGATGGTTATAGGCTCTTCAGGAGGGATAGGCAGGGCAGGCGAGGCGGGGGAGTGACTCTGTATGTAAGGGAGGGGTTGGATTGTGTGGTGCTTGCAGTTGGCGATTACACAGTTGAGAGTCTCTGGGTAAGGATTAAGGGGAAAACAAATAAAGCGGATGTTGTTGTGGGAGTCTACTATCGACCACCCAGCCAGGATGATGACATCAATGAATTATTCTACAAGGAATTAAGGGGTATCTCTAGATCAGCTGCCCTTGTCTTTATGGGTGATTTTAACTTCCCAGACGTCAACTGGGAATATCATACAGCAGACACAAACAGGTCCAGGAAATTCCTGAAGCACATTGAAGATAACTTCTTGGTGCAGGTACTAAGGGAGCCAACTAGGAAAGGTGCCCTCCTAGATTTGTTGTTTGTAAACAGAGAGGGACTCATGGGCAAAGTGGTGATTGGTGGCTGTTGTGGTCACAGTGACCATGGAGTAGTTGAGTTTCAAATTGCTGGTGATAGGAGAAAAACTGCCAGCAAAACTTTGACCCTGGATATGGGGAGAGCAGACTTCGGGCTGCTGAAGGAGCTAGTTAGTAAGGTCCCCTGGGAATCTGCTTTTGAAGGTATTGGGGTCCATGAATGCTGGTCACTTTCTAAGAGCCAGGAGCAGGCAATTCCAAAGTGTCCGAAGTCAAGCAAGCAGGGCAGAAGGTGGGCTTGGCTGAGCAGGGATCTTCTTCTAGAACTTAGGTGGAAAAGGAAAGTGTACGGACATTGGAAGCAAGGACAGGCAACACGGGAGGACTACAGAGATGCTGTTCGCCACTGTAGAGAGACAATTTGTGCAGCCAAAGCTTGATTAGAGTTCAAGCTGGCCGGCACTGTGAAGGACAACAAAAAGGGCTTTTTAAAATATGTTTATAGCAAAAGAAGAATCGGAGATAACATTGGTCCATTGCTTGACGGGGTCAGTCACCTCACAAATAGGGACGTAGACAAAGTGGAGACGTTTAATGCCTTCTTCACCTCTGTCTTCAACACCGATGATGGGCCCTGGGACCCCCGGAGCTCTGTGTTGGAAGACTGTGACTGGGGGGATGATAAACTCCCAGCTGACTCTGAAGTTGTTTGAGACTTGCTGCTCCAGCTGGATGCACATAAGTCTATGGGGCCCGATGGGATTCATCCCAGGGTACTGAAAGAGCTGGCTGATGTTATTGTGGGACCTCTCTCCATTATTTTTCAATGGTCTTGGGAGTCTGGAGAGGTCCCAGTCGACTGGAAGCTGGCAAATGTTGTCCCAATTTTCAAGAAGGGTAAGAAGGAAGACCCTGGTAATTACAGGCCTGTCAGTCTCACTTTAGTGCCTGGTAAAATTACGGAGAAAGTTATTCTGGGAGTTATTGAAAAACACTTGAGAGACAATGCAGTCTGTTGGTCATAGCCAACACGGGTTCATGAGGGTAAAGTCCTGCTTAACTAACTTAATTTCCTTTTATGACAAGGTCACCAATCTACTTGACCAAGGGAAGCCAGTAGATGTGGGGTTTTGGGATTTTAGCAAAGCTTTTGATACTGTCTCTCACAGTATTCTTCTGGACAAAATGTCCAGCATACAGCTAGACAAGTCCATAACACTTTGGGTGAGCAATTGGCTGACGGGTTGGGCTCAAAGAGTTATAGTAAATGGGGTTACATCAGGCAGGCAGCCAGTCACCAGTAGGGTTCCCCAGGGTTCAATTTTAGGGCCAGTGCTCTTTAATGTTTTTATAAATTTTCTGAACGCAGGAATCGAATGTACATTAAGTAAGTTTGCCAATGATAATAAACTAGGAGGAGCTGTGGACTCCCTCGAGGGTAGAGAGGCCTTACAGAGAGGTCTGGATACACTAGAGAGCTGGGAAATCACTAACCGTATGAAATTTAACAAGAGCAAGTGCTGGATTCTGTACCTGGGACGGGGTAATCCTGCTTATACATACAAATTGGGGGACGAGAGGCTGGAGAGCAGCCCTGCAGAAAGAGCTCTGGGGGTTTGRGTTGATGGCAAGTCAACAGTGTGCCCTGGCAGCCAAAAGGGCCAACCGTGTGCTGGAATGCGTCAAGCACAGCATAGCTAGCCAGTTGAGGGAGGTGATTGTCCCACTCTACACTGCACTGGTGCGACCCCACCTCAAGTACTGTATGCAGTTTTGGGCGCCTCAGCATAAGAAGGACATCAAACTATTAGAGTGTGTCCAGAGGAAGGCGACCAAGATGGTGAAAGGTCTCAAGGGCGAGACTTACGAGGAGCAGCTGAGGTCACTTGTTTTGTTCAGCTTAGAGAAGAGAAGGCTGAGGGGTGACCTCATCGCAGTCTACAACTTTCCTCAAGCAGGGCAGCGGAGGGGGAGGTGCTGATCTCCTCTCTCTGGTGACCAGCGATAGGGCACGAGGAAATGGCATGAAGCTGTGTCAGGGGAAGTCCAGACTGGACATTAGGAAAATGTTCTTCACTGAGAGGATGGTCGGTCACTGGAACAGGCTCCCCAGGGAAGTGGTCATGGCACCAAGCCTGTCCGAGTTCAAGGAGTGTCTGGATGACGCTCTTAGTCATATGGTTTAGTTTTAAGTAGTCCTGCAAGGAGCAGGGAGTTGGACTCGATGATCCTTATGGTCGCTTCCAACTCGAGATATTCTATGATTCTATGATTCTATGAAACCAGGACACTTATGAATTATGCTTCTAGGGCTTAATGGCTTATGTTTCCTTGGCAACAAACACATCGCATGCTTTTTAATAAGGTTTGCATGTGAGCTGTGTACAGGACCATGCCAGAGATCCCAGCTGACAGGGTTTCTAAAACATTATCAATTCTGAAGAGTGGATCTACTCTTTGACAAAGAGAGGACCACACTGGTGATTTAGCAAAAGAGTGAGAGCCTTCCCTAGTCTTTATAAAATTGCTCAAACTGCAGTCTCCTGCTTTTAATATCTGTAAGGATCATACTGCACATAAGTTAGTGATCAGTCCTTATTCAAGCAAAAGACAATGTCATAGAACTGTCCTCACTTATTTTACATCAGTATAACTTCATTAAGTTCCTGGTTTTCCACCTAAATATTCTACAATTAAAAAAAGCAGGATGATATTCCAGGAATTAAATTTGGCCAGTAAGGCTACACTTTGGTTTATCCTGAAGAAATCTTGCAGAAGAAACAAGCTGCTTATTTTGTTTCATATTTTTCTACAGAACAACTTGTTACAGGAAATAGGCTGCAGTCTTTTTCAGAACTTCAACATGCTTTGTGAAATCTAAAGATCACAAGAGGGTATCCCACATCCACAGAAAACAAATGTTACACTACATAAAGCATACTGATGAAAAAACAGACTTCTGATGAATATGCATGGGCACAACTCACTCTCATGTCTGAAGTCAGCAGAGATCATTAAAGTGCCACTCTTACATGCCTCTAACATTCTGTTTCACAACAAATATAAAAGCTCTATGTACAAGTCCTAAAAGAAAAAAAATAACTTGGAGTTTGTCAGAAAATTATGGTTATTGGTAAAATTTTGAATTATCCCATAATGTTATTTTGAGGCTGTAATTTGTACATACTTTCAGTTTTCCTCTTCATAAAAAAAAATAATCATACGTTACAGATTTCCTACTAAAATTTTCCATAGCCTTTTTGTGTATTAAATACTGGAAAAGCTAGTCACCTCTCATTTCTAAAAAGCAGAGCCCTCTACTCCAGTATATAAGCATCAACTGCTTTCTCTTTCTACTCCATGAATAGCTTCAAACCTACTTTGCAGGGTACCAATCCTGGCAGAGAGAAGAAAACTCAGGTTGCAGGACTTTCCAACCCCAGTGAGCCTTGAACCGGGATAGTTTTAGTGATGGGAGATGAAGGCTGTTGATCACAAAAGGATGTGGATGCCTACTTCTTTAACAGGCACTGAGCAGAAACACTCATTGTATGTATTGTTCACAAAATACTGATAAACCAATTACTTCATTGATTGCGTAATGACTATATCTTTCTAGTACTTTCATCTTAAATCCAATGAAAGTGAAAGGCAGAGAATTCAACTTTATTATCATATACAATCCAGTGTCTTCTTATTTTGTTATGCATTCCAGAAAAGGCTCATTCTACAAACAGTTCACCTCACTTGCAGATGTTCACACCAAGTTTTGTTTTTCACACAGCCACTGTTTGTTCACCACACAAAATGAAGTTTGGTGTTTTTTTTTTTTATCAAGAGGATGTGTGAATGGAACAAGGCATACATTTGGAAAGAAAGAAGCGTGGAAGAACTGTCTGCCTCCCCAGAAAACTAAACATGCAGTTATAAAGATTGAAAAAAAAGCAAACAAACCTTGTGCCTGGACTGATCTTCAGCAGAGACTGAAGGTGGGAAATGATGTTGAAAAGGTCACTTTTTTTTTTTTTGTATCATGTCCCTGGAAATAAGTAATCTAATTAACACCATGTAAATCTTGGCTGACTCCAATCTTCATAACACTATAACAACAACAACAGGCAAAAGGGGTGGAACACCGAACCTCTAACACAAAGTACCAGCTAATTAACTTGTTTATATTCTTAGACTGTCATTCACATAGTGTCTGATGTAACTACTAAAGAGTACAATCACATGATCCATAAGCACCTTGAAGTGTTTATGGATGAGTAATCCACACAGTGCTCAGAGTTAAGGGAGGCTACCAGAAATAGAGTTAGAGCTAGCTTCTACATTCTACATCTTCACTGATAGGCACACAATAACAAGATCTTATTAACTGAGGTGAAGTTAAGTATGATTTAACAGTCAGCTTATACAGACTCCCGTGCTACTGAGTCTACTTGTGGAGTCAGGGATAGAAGAGAGAAACAGATGGGTGCTAATGATCTGCTGCATGATGTGAGTCAGGCTTATTCTACAGGTGTTGTCTCTAGAGCTTCTATGGAAAGCAACCAAATGAAATTTTCAGTGCTAAGAGGTGCTCCAAAATCTAGAACATGAGGAGGGAAACACTGATGCAGTTCTAGAGGCATCCACTCACACAACATGGAGAGACCCAGTAAAAGACAAAGAAACTTCCTTTCCTGGTTTGAAAGCTACTTTTGGTGCTATGAAACTGCAGAGAGTCTGCAGTCATCATCTCTGGATGATGCTGAACACATCTCACTGACAGTCTTGGAATGTTCCTCAGAGAGGACACCACAGATCCTTTCTTTCCCCTCCACATTTTATCTCTTGTTTTTTGATTTATGTTCCAGAAAAAGAAACTCACCTCTTCCCATTGTTACAATTGGCGTTCGTCTGTTTGGCTTGTTTATCTAAAGCCATCGGAAACTTCAGAAAGAAACAATTCCAAACATAGAAAAAGAGTGCTCCGTTGTTCCATCTGAACCAAGAAACACAATGAAAGGATTATTAAACAGATGGAAACAAGATCTAATAGATAGGGAGGAAAAAAGAAGATGGAAGTAGCACCAAAATATACAATGGAACGATTAGTGTGAGAGACATCTCTACAAATCATATTGAACAGAATTGAAATGAGTAAATAAGGTGTGCACTGAACCACTACAGGTAGCATAGGGAAGAAAAGAAGATAGCAAAACTGTTACATCAAGCAAGCTTGTGTAAACAGAGAACCCTGTTTAATTTCTCTCCTTTGTTCAGTCACATCACATCAGGCTAGATCACTGTAATCAGGACTCCCCAGCTGCTATTGCACCAAGCTGAGCATAACTGAACATCAAGAATATTAAATGAAATTGCCTCTGCTTGCTACTTCACAAGATGTAATAGAATGCTATTTAAAACCAACTTCAACACTGTACAACAGAGCATCACAAAAGTCTAGAGAAGGCAACTTCTATAAAGCTTGCAAACTGGTACGTCAGTCACTGTTTCACCAGTGAATGTTGCCGTCATTGCATCATTCAGCCATTGGAAAGAAATCATTATTCCCAGTTTAACAGAGCAGCCAACGCATAGCAACTTTCTGCTTCAGAACAGAATTGCTTTCTGCTCCATCAATGACGCAAAGGTAGAAAGTATGAGGCAGTCATGAATAACCAGCTGCAATGCTCATTCTCCAGGAGCTGAAAAGTAAATTGATTTCCATATGACTCAACTGCTCAAATCAATACCTAYCCTCCCTTCCTCTTGTATACACACAGACACTTTTCTTCCTTTAAAATAACCAATATTATCTGCAAATTTAAGGAGCATCATACTGTGCTTAACAGTATATAAATATATTTTTCAGGGGAAAACTACCCTGAAACATTTTCTGTCTGTTACTTTATGCAATGAAAGATTTGTCATCAGTTTTTGTGAATCTGGTCACAGACAATTGTGGTGCAACAGTTTTGTATTCATGTTCTTCATTTTCTAGGAAACTGGTTCTAGAATTTGATGCCAACTTATGATTTGAATCAGTCTAGCAACACAACATCCCTATGTTTACAATCCTAGAAGGTGAAAGACATATGAAAATATCATTTCCCTGGCATATGTCACTGTCCAAAGTTACAGCAACATCACATAAGAGGCTGTTGTGGTTTAATCCGTCAGGCAGCCAAGCACCACACAGCCACTTGCTCATTCCCCCGCCTCCTCAGTGGGATGGGGGATAGAATCGGAAAAAAAAAATTAAAATTCATGGATTGAGATAAAGACAGTTTAATAAAAAAGAAAAGGAAGGGAAAATAGTAATAATAATAATAATAATAATAATAATAATAATAGTAATGATAGAATATACAAAATGAGTGATGCACAATGCAATTGCTCACCACCCGCTGAGCGATACCCAAGCAGCGATCGCTACTTCCTGGACCAYGCCTCCTATTTATATATTGAGCATGAYGTCATATGGTATGGAATACCCTGTTGGCCACTTGGGCTAGCTGTCCTGGCTATGCTCCCTCCCAGCTTCTTGTGCACCTGGCAGAGCATGGGAAGCTGAAAAGTCCTTGACTAGTAGACTACTTAGCAACAACTAAAACATCAGTGTGTTATCAACATTCTTCTCATACTAAAACCAAAACACAGCACTAGCAAGAAAATTAACTCTATCCCAGCCGAAACCAGGACAGTATCCACCCCTTATTCTATACCATCTACGTCATGCCYAGGTCTCACATTTTTCAATACATTCTAATTAATCACCACCACTTTTCTTGTCTCTTGATATATACACACAGATATCATTCCCTTAGTCTATGGGCCATCCCTCTAAAATATCCAATGAGTTAATTTAGTCCATGCCTTTGGGCTCCATCTGTCATAACAGCCTTTCAGGGCAGGAGAGATGGTGCGTGGTGTTGGATTGTTGCATCCTGAAGCCAGTTCTGGTTCCATTATCACTGCGCTTCTCCGGTTCTATCATCATTGCACGTTGCTCGGTTTCGTCAAAGTTCATTCTTCATTAATCTGGGTGACTTTTACTGCAATACCAATGATGTGACGTATAGCAACCAYAGAAGTGATGATATACAATATTATATAGCAATTAACTTCATACAATTCAGTTCATTGGCTATTTTCACCCAAAATCAAATCCYCTTGAGGTACACATTGGACTTCCCCATCCTTTCACATTACCCACCAAGTGCACCCAGGTCCATGAGCAAAAGCAGTCCCACGAATGGGGTTTCCCTTGCCCGAGGCAGGAGTAACCCAGACTGTCTTCCCCAGCATATTTTTTATGTGCACTACAGGGACTTTATCCCCATCTACAGTACATAAAAGTTTTGATTGGGCAGGGCCAGCTCAATTGAAAGAGCCCCTGGTGTTGACTAGCCAGGTGGCTTTTGCTAAATGTGTATCCCAATGCTCGAATGTCCCACCACCCGTTGCTCTCAGTGTAGTTTTTAGCAGTCCATTGTATTGTTCTATTTTCCCGGAGGCTGGTGCACGATAGGGGATGTGGTATACACACTCAACGCCRTGCTCTTTGGCACAGGTGTCTATGAGGGTGTTTCGGAAATGRGTCCYATTGTCTGACTCAGTTCTTTCTGRGGTGCCATGTCGCCATARCACTTGCTTTTCAAGGCCCAGGATAGTGTTCCGGGMGGTGGCATGGGGCAYGGGATATGTTTCCAGCCATCYGGTGGTTGCYTCCACCATGGTGRGCACATAGCACTTGCCTTGGCGGGTTTGCGGGAGYRTSATATAATCAATCTGCCAGGCCTCCCCATATTTATATTTCAACCATCGTCATCCATACCAGAGAGGCTTTACTCGCTTGGCTTGCTTGATTGCAGCACATGTTTCACATTCATGGATAACCTGTGCAATAGTGTCCATGGTCAAGTCCAYCCCTYGATCACRAGCCCATCTAYATGTTGCATCYCTTCCTTGATGGCCTGAGGTGTCATGGGCCCACCAAGCTATAAATAATTCACCCTTATGTTGCCAGTCCAGATCCACTTCAATGTCAGCAGCCTGGTCCAGTAGCTGGTTGTTTTGATGTTCTTCAGTGGCCCGACTCTTGGGTACGTGAGCATCTACGTGATGTACTCTTACAACCAGGTTCTCTACCTGGTGTCGTGGTTTAATCCTGGCCAGCACCTAAACACCACGCAGCCGCTCGCTCACCCCCCGGCTCCGGTAGGATGGGGGAGAGAATCGGGAGGGCACGTGTAGGAAAACTCGCRGGTTGAGATAAAAACAGTTTAATAATTGAAATAAAACAAAGTAGAACAGTAATAGTAACAGTGATAACAACAACAACAATAGAATATACAAAGCAGGCGATGCACAATGCAACTGCTCACCACCTGCCGAACCAACGCGTAGCCCGATATGCGAGAGCCTGTCCTGTGATGCCAGAGCCCCCCCCCCCACTTAGTTTTTATACTGAGCATGACGACACATGGTATGGAATACCTCATTGGCCAGCTGGGTCAACCGCCCAAGCTATGCTCCCCCTGCCAGCTTCCCATGCACCTGGCAGGACATGGGAGGCCAAAAAGTCCCCAGTGCAAGCACCACCCAGCAACACCCAAAACATCAATGGGCCATCAACGCTCCTATTATACCAAACCCAAAACACAGCACACACACCCCAGCTACTGGGAAGAAAGTTAACTCTGTCCCAGCCGGAACCAGGACACCCAGGCAGCGATATCTTGCCACAACACAGCAGCCCAGATGGGTTTACATCTGTGCTGCCAGTTGTTCTGCTTCCATTGCTGCAACCACCCCCACAGGGCATTTGCCACCATCCATGAGACAGTACAGAGATAAAGTAATGGCCATTTTTCTCATTTGGCAATATCCAAGGCCAGCTGGATAGCTTTCACTTCTGCAAACTGGCTCGATTCACCTTCTCCTTCAGCAGTTTCTGCGACTTATACAGTGGGGCCTCTTCAGCACATGTCACCTCCTCCTCTGGCAATATTCCAAAATCTTTGCCTTCTGGCCAGTTCGTGATCACTTCCAAGATTCCTGGGCAACTGGGGTTTCCTATTCAGGCCCGTTGTGTGATCAGCGCAACCCACTTACTCCACGTACCATCAGTTGCATGATGTGTAGAAGGGACCCTCCCTTTGAACATCCAGCCTAGCACTGGCAGTCGGGGTGCCAGGAGGAGCTGTGCTTCAGTACCAACCACTTCTGAAGCAGCTCGAACCCCTTCATATGCTGCCAATATCTCCTTCTCAGTTGGAGTATAGTGGGCTTCGGGTCCTCTGTATCCCCGACTCCAAAACCCCAGGGGTCGACCTTGAGTCTCTCCTGGTGCTTTCTGCCAGAGGCTCCAGGTAGGGCCATTCTCCCCAGCTGCAGTGTAGCGCACATTTTTTACATCTTGTCCGGCCTCGACTGGCCCAAGGGCTACTGCCTGAACTATCTCCCGTTTAATTTGTTCAAAGGCTTGTTGTTGCTCAGGGCCCCATTTGAAGTCGTTCTTCTTCCGGGTCACTTGATAGAGAGAGCTTACGATCTGACTGTAATTTGGAAGCCTTGTGTTTCCTTTTTGCTAGCTGGTGGAGACATGGCTGTTATTTTGTTGATCACATCCATTGGGATGTGACGACATCCGTCCTGCCATTTTATTCCTAAAAACTGGATCTCCTGTGCAGGTCCCTTGACCTTACTTTGGTTTATGGCAAAAACGGCCTTCAGAAGGATTTTCTTCCCTTTCTCAAAAACTTCTTCTGCTGTGCTGCCCCATATGATGATGTCATCAATGTACTGCAGGTGTTCTGGAGCCTCACCCTGCTC